>CM073770.1:11657292-11943572 GCA_037158775.1 Hetaerina titia
AGGTCTTATTAAAGAAAGAAGAAAATACAGGAATCCAAGGAATGAGAGTGAAGACCCCTATAAACAGGTGCGGAACTAGGTCATACGAGAGTGCGAGAAGGCAAAGGAAGAATGGATAGAAAGCTGCTGCGAGGAAATTAATGACAATACGAAAAAGAAAAATAGCGAAAAGGCTTATAAACGAGTGAAGAGGCAATTCGGGGAAAGAAAAACAAAATTGTAAAACATCCGAGTCGCTAATGGAAAAATACTAGTACCCGTAGGTGATGACGATATTGGGAATAGATGGAAATACATTGAAATATTCTATCAACCTCCTCAAACACTAGAAGATGGCTTAGTTAAAGATGAAAGCATGGTAGATAAAGACGATCGCGATCCACAGATAATAAGAAGTGAATTCGAGAGAGCCGAGGCAGACCTGAGAAGCAACAATGCACCAGGAGTGGACAAAATAAACGGAGATATAATCAAGCCACTCGGGGTCAAAGGGAAGGGTGCCTTCTATGGAATAATCGAAGATAGCTACGGCAGCGGAAAGGTAACAGAAGACCTCGATAAAAGTATAACGATAGCAGTACTGAAAAAATATAAATATAATATGAATATCAACAAGAAGAAAACTAAAATCCTAGAGCGTGGAAGAGAGAAGCTGAATGCAGATATCAAAATTCGACCGACATCAAACGAAGAATAGCCCAAGCTAAGAACGTATTCCTAAAGAAGAGGCAATTACTATATTCAAAGACCCTTAGGTTGGAAACAAGGAAAAAATTCGTCAAGACTTTCGTGTGTAGCATGGTGTTCTATGGTTCCGAGACTTGGAACAATGGAAAAGTGGACCTGCGAACAATAGAAGCCTTTGAAACGTGATGCTACAGGAGAATGATGAAGATTAATCTGGGCTAAATGCATAATTAGAGAAGCCAAAGTCATGCTGCCAACAAAGTTGATGGCTGGAGAGGTGGCTGGTGGGAGGGGAGGGAGTAAATAGAAAAGAAAAATTGAACCAATTAAAAAAACTTGTTGTGAATAGAGCCATGTTTGGGAACCGGGAGAGGTACGGGCAGCAAAGAGATATACAGGTAACCCTGTGATTTTTAATACGGCTCGGCAGAAAAGTGGTGTTTTGTCCAATGTATGACAGTGGAAATGTTAGTTGTAAATGAATGAAGTAGAGGTGCAACATTAGGCTGAAAGGGAAGGTTGAATGCAGTAGCTTTTTGAGGATGGTGTGAAGGGTTAGATCGAAACAGGTTTTACATCTCTGGAGATTGCATGGGTACGATGGGATTTAGGGAGAGAGTCTCGCCCAAAAATCACTTATGTGTTTTTAAGTTTGTCCCCAAGATTTGTGGGACGCCTGAAGGTCACTAAGGGCGCATGACGAGTAGGTCCGCGGAGGTTTTGTTATTGTCTATGATGGGAAATTGATCTCTGCTAATATTGGCCATCTTGGTAAAATGCTTGTCTCGCTTATCAATATATTTCTCCACTAAATATAAAAATTTTAACTAACCTCTTCTTTAAATCTTGTAAACGATAGAGTTCTTTTAAATTTTCATGTAGAATATAATGGGAATTTCATATTATCAGGGATTCATTTTTGATTGAAGTTTTGTTTCTCGATTCTTTGCACCTTTGTGAAAGATATCTGTATTTTACTTTGGTTATTTTAATTCTGGAAAATAAAGGCATTCTGTCTTGTTCAATGTATTAGTCTGAAGTGATGATGCAGAAATCGAGGACTGAATCCTTAATGACGAAATCGAGGACTGTGAAGGGGCATCACTCGTTTTTATCGTCCCTGTTCCATTCATTGGATACATTTACAGGAATCCCAAAACCTTTGTTCTCCATATCGGAACAGCTGATCGAAAAGAAGGTGTTAACTCACATTCATTGGTGGATGGGATTATTTATTAAAATGAAACTTTGGAAATGCTCATGACTAATGAGGAAAAGCATTTCACTATTTTCATTAAAGCAGTGTGCACTAAAATAATGTAGTATTATAGGTATCGTATTTTAACCTTAACACTAAACGTAAACCAATTTAATTTATAAACATTTCAATGCCCTTAAATAAGCAAACCATGTTCAGTTTGTTAGATCTCTAAGCTTGTTATTCCATATTCTCGGCTGCTACAGGAGGTGGTATGGGGAATATACTCACAGCATCCCTACTTGTCGTAAGAGGCGACTAAAATGGGTTGGGGGAAAATCCCGAACACAAACCCAAATCCAGCAAGGGATGTGTTCTGACATAACTGTGATTCAAGTTACCTGGGTGAAGCCGTACCAGGTGGCCTGCGACCCTCTCGCATGCCTGTGTACCCTCAAGAGGGAGAAGGAGATTCTAGTAAGTGAGTTCTCTGACCCACTACTGGCTGTTAAATAGCTGGTGTTGGCCAAGGAGCAGCACCCCACTTTGGCTATGGAATCTGAAGAAATACGAGCCGGAAGCGTGTCGACCACATCGCAACAAGATTGGTGGGAAGGACAGTCGAGAGTATAGATACAGATTCCGAACCATCTCGTGTTTATTGTGAAGGAACACTCCCTGTGTGCTTGCACAGTTGCCCAATTATGAAAGATAATATCACGCTGAGTACTAAATCGCAGCTGCTCAAATGAAGCGAAGCGGACCAAAAAGTCATGTCTAAGGAAGACTAGAGTGGGATTTTCAAGAAACAATCCAGTGACCTCAAAGACTGGGATCGTATCGAACAAACAGAAGATTCCATTCGCTGGCCCCTCCGGAGAGGGCAACTCCTCAAATCACGAGTCAACGGAAGAGGGCAAAAGTCTTCCTTCCTTTTAGAAAGGAAATAAGGGAAGGAAATCCAGATTCTTCGGATATAACTGCCAGACTGGCGTAGACTGACGAGGAGTGATATTTCTTTTATGACTTCTTTATCGCAATGGAAATGCAGTGATTTTATCGGGATAATGATTATTTTAATTAAAAATTTCATCTCTGTTCAATTTGTCAACAGGAGACTCATTTTGAAGTCCAGGATAAGGGGATTTAAATGGTCTATAGAGTTGACGACACCAGTGGACTGGAAGCCCATGTGGTTACTATTCAGGAGAACCTTTACACTTACCAAGGGCGTATCAGCAGCCCTTTCCAAGTATTGGCAATGGCTACTTATTCCCCTGATAAAATAACTTTGCATAATGTATGCATGCCGGAGGGTGCACGTGTGATTCGAAGTAACGTGAAACCTTCGTCTGTGAGCTGCCGGAGCCCTTATGAAGTAATTTAAACGCACGCAATTCCAGATGGGGAAATCCTTGGATCCAAATTAACAGAAGTGGACGAATTTTATCTGCTTTTCAAGAAGATCCTGAACTTATTATTTTGAGCAATGGGAAAAACCGGATCAAATGCTTTCAGTGGCGGGTATTCTGTAATTTTTTCGATCAGTCTCGCTACGAAAGTTAAGCTATCCGTGCGCAACGATCCAGTTGGGAGCGATTACTTTCCCACTCCCCGAAGGAAGTCTCGAAGACAAATATTCTATCCGCGCTGACAATCGGATTGTCCATAAAACCAATCAGAATGATTTCATAGCAGAATAGTCTTTAATGCATGACAGCTCATGCATATCGAGGCATCAGCTACGGTGGTTATCATGGCAGTCGACATATAGTATAAGTACCGAGCACGTCCGGTATTGTCCGCTGACCACCAGCAGTTGGTTCTTCTCTTGTTTGGTAAAAGCAAGAGTTCCAGAAGGGGATGGTTTCGCATCTAAAGCAAACCCTGGGTGTTTTTTTCAATACCATTTTCTGGCGATTAATAACAACCTAAAATAATTGCGAAGGGAGCAAAGAAATCATTCAGAATGGAAATTACTTCCGGGCTAAATTCCATGAACTCACTTTCACGGATGTGGAATATGGTGAAAGGAATCTCGAGTTGCCGTCGGCAGCAGGGCATATCATACTCTCTCACTCCTGGGAGGGTGTTGTCACTACGCTCTAAATACAGTATAGAGCTCTTCGGCCAGATTTGAGCGATTCGTATCGCTTCCGCTTATCGCTCTTCTTTTATTTATCCATAAAGATATTTACTTTGTACGTCACCGCGTGCCTGCTCTCCCTCTCCACATTCCCCGCTCCGCTCTTCACTAAGCATCCGATATTTCATTCCGATGCCTTTTTCCTTTTAATATTTCCCGCTTTCCTAGGCGTATTCAAACTCAGCACGTCCCGACTTAGCGCTCGCTCCCCTTATATTATATATTCTTCCACCTCTCTTTCCCTTGCTTCCACTCCCATCCTCACCATCCGCTTCCTCTCGTTCCCTCCTCCCTCCCCCTCTTCACCTCACTCCGTCCATCGCACTCTATTCGTCGTCCAGCCGTCCGTCTTTCACGGGCAGTTCCTTCACTTCACTGCCATTCGAACACTCTTCTTATTCCGACCTTATTTTCCTCCTTCCCTTCTGTCTCCTTCGTTTCTGGAACTCCCGAGTCTTTATCTTCAACTTTCTCCAACTTCTCCTCTCAAATTCCATCTCTCCTTCCCTACTACCATCTGCGACCCATTTCTTTAGGATCATCCTCAGTTTCCCTTCCAATTTCTTCCTTTAATATTACTTTCTCAATTCATTATTTTGAGTTGTAACTATACCGACGATTGGAGAGTATTACTTGAAGAAGGATTAATATTTTGCTATTATTATTTGAAATTGAAATCCTCGTCTGATTCGGGAAAGATTCATTACCCAGAGTTTCAAATATATTAGAAACATATACCATTTTGGGTACGATTGTTAGATGAAGAGATTACCAGAGGGAAAATGAATGGGAAGTAACGCAGAAAAAAACTCTGGCAATACGTAAAAAGTTATGATAGACGTAAAGCAGAAGACATATACCGACATTTCAGACTGATTGAAGAAGTAATTGGGAAGTTGAGTCAAACAATTTTTTAGACATTCTTAAGATCAGCCGGAGCTAAAGCAAACACAAAAAGATGCAAGCATATAACGCACAAATATATACAAGAATATACGAGTATACTTGTATATGGAGCCTAATTTTATTAAATATATTTGTCATAATATTGATTTTGTTTCCTGGAGACTACAAAACAAAGACAACTTTTTGATATGAACTAAAACCAATGACATAGTTAAGTGTTTTATATTACACTTAGCCCTTCCATTTCACTCCTCTGAGTAATAAATCAGTGGGTTAACATTTTCCTGGGGTGTGGATTGAACCTTTATCCATTTAAAATAATTTCGTCTCCCTTTATCCCTCGTAGACAAACCCATTCTTCTTCACCATATACAGCCATTACCTAACGTTTTACCATCTATAATAGTATTCAAAATTACGTGCTCATATACATGCACCACGAAAAACCATTCATCACCAGGAATTGTAGGAGGGGATGATTCCACACCAGGCATGCGAGATTAGAATTAGGGGTTGCTTGAACTTTAGCAACCGTTATACATAAAAGTTTATTAGCCTAAATAATGGAAATAATGTACGGCACTAAGTGTAACAACTTCTTTTTTTATGCAAGACCAACTGCCTTGACCAACTTGTAAGAAGAAACATGAAATAAGGGTCAGATGAAATGATAACGTGTTAGGGTACCTATGAGAATTTTGTTCCCCTCCGCCACTGTTTAGAGTTATTCCGATCCTTAATCTGTTGTGGGCAAATTAAAATGTTATACCAGTCGGTTATGTGTGGTTGGGCTATTAATTACGAGTTTAATATCGTTCATGTTAAGGATAAATGAAAGAGGACCGATAGCTCTGCTTTTTAGAACGTTTTATGTAGATTTGCGTCAGTGTCAACACTAATTATGATAGCCCATTGTACGCGATCATCTGAATACAATTTTATCCGGGATGTGCAATTTTTTTCTATTTCATTCTCTTCTAAGTTTGTGAGTAGTTTTCAAAGAGATACGTCTAGAAATCACGCTGCCTCTCAGGGTCTCCATTATTCTCATATCCAGTATTTGGATCCGTATCCAACTCTTAGATATTCCACATTTGTTCGGTTTTAATAATAGAGTTAATTAAGAAGATTATGAATTGCATTAATTTGAAACCTCCAGGATTTCTTTCAAGTTCACTCATGTAATATCGACGCCAAATATTTGAATCGTGACGCCTCTACCATCTGCAGTGAAAAAAATGATAGCCTTTCAAAAAGTGTAAATTGCAAACAGTTTTTTAAAGAAGATCACATAAACTGTAAGTTCACTCAAAAATATTCTTTAGAAATCCGTATCGAATAGGATAATTTTGCATCAATTATTAATATTACCTCTCGTCATAATTTATATTCTCATTTATTCCACCTCGATCGTAATGTACTTCCAATCAATCTCTTTTCTTATTCTTAAAGTTTTTCTTGCAAATTTTCTATCCTCTGTTTCTTCATCTGTGTTCCCTTTCTTCTTTCCAACCCACCACACTTCATTTTCAAAATAAAAAAGTGCTAGTTTTCATCTTTCTCTTAATCTGGAAATTACTTTATTATGGCAAGGGAGTTGACGAAGTCGCAATGTGTCCCACTTCTCTAAGACCTTGCTCACCTCTTGACATGAATGGCTTTGCTTTTCCTCTTCTTGCGTACGTGACGCCATCTTGGAAGCCAGTCACCCCGTGGGAGTATTCAGAAATTAATTTGGAGGTCTTGCTCCCACTCCTCCCACCCGCTACATTAAGCCCTCAGCGTGCGGGTGGAATATTATTCCTTGAAACTCATTTTCAGACCTCAATTTTCAATTTGATTTCATTCATGCTTTCGTCAATGCTCCGAAAGCCATCTTCTGAGTTCACCTCAGAGGCAGCGATACTTCCGAACGGAAGAATCTCATTCGATATTATTCGCTCAGTGTTATTCCTTGACTGATTTATCCTTCGTCGTTCGTTTGCTGATAAAAATGAACTTTCATGAAAGCATATAATTTATAAAATGAATGTGTATCCTTCATTTTGGAATTGGGACATTATTGCACATTATTTTGTTTCCAAATGTTATACTTTGTTTATTTTTGTGGTTCACTGATATAATCCATTGCTGATGACTTCCTTTCCGACTCGAATTGAGGAAAACAATCACTCCTTCACGGGAATGCCACTATGTTCCTCCGATTTATATATTTTTTTCGAAGGCTTAGGAGTGATGTCATCCAGGAAGTTGAAAACGAGTTTATTTGTGTTTCTGCAAGAAACTGCAAGAACTACATTTATACACGTGTAAAATCTTTTTCTTTTATGGTAAATTGACGTTAAAAGAAGAAAGAAATTTTTCGATTCTTAGAAAAGTTGAACATGGTTACTGTGTGAATATTTTGTACACTGGCAGATTTACGGAGCAAAATGTATCTTTGGATTTAATTTGTATGTATTTTTGTGCCATACACATAACGCGTACGTGCCATACACGGTACATTCCCTATGAACCATGAATGAAACAAAGAGCTACTTGGATACTGTGATAGAATGGGTGCCATGACTGTCACTAGCTCTCTCTTCCCTCTTGAAGCCGATTCAGAGTTTTACGTGGCACGCCATCAACGAATGTTATGTTTATTAATGGACACAAAGAAAACTCTCATCACTTAATATTGGGTCAGGAAAGGATACCGTTAACTTTACGAATTTTAGATAATAGTTTAAGAGTTGGAAAGAATCCTCTCTTCCACGATACTCTCCGTTTTATAGTGGTACTTCTTGGTTTCTTAGCCGATATAATGTCGCATAGATTTTTATATACAATTCTAAGGAAAAGGGAAACTTAAATTAAGTGTTCCACCTTTTCATAACTTCTATCTGTTCAGTTTACCCTCCAACGGGATATTGATGGAAACATTTTTTTTGCATAATTAAAAATTTAAATTCCATCGAAAGCGAAAAATTATAATTATTAAATTAAATATCAGTTAATTGTATGAAGCTATTTCAAAACTTCTCTTTTTTACCAACTTAAGAAGATATTCATTGCTCTGTTTCCTTTCCATAATACAGTCAGCATAGACACTATTGTGCACAGACGTACCATCAAAAAAAAGGGTATTTAGTAATGACTTCGCAAGCTTCACCTTTTACTCGAATATGCTCCTAAAGACATTTGCTGTGTTACCCTTCCATAATTTGGATAAGCAAATGTATATTTATCAGATTGCGGTGATCAAAGTCAGATGCAGGCTGTAATGTGGTACGCTGTTTTGGTGTAAGCTATTACGTTTTCATTTAGAACTTCAATTGGCATTTATTTAATAAACTAGGTAGTCAATATTTTTACTGATAAAACTCTCTATTTGTATTTTTCGTTTGACCCAGAGAAAAACTTTTACGAAAATGCAATTTGAATCCCATTATTTCTCAAATGCGGTGGGCTAATTTGCTGAGGTGGAGTTTCACTTGGTTCTCCTTTAACCTAAATTTTAGGAGTACTAAAACTTATCGAGAGTCAACCGGACTCTAAAGCCCATTAAAAGCTGTGCGAAGTTGGTTGATTTCGAAGGAAGGAGCGTGACTCTTGACATACAGTCAGCCATTGTATTCATAGACGGAATAATAAATATTGATCGCGCCGAATAATCACGGCTGATACCCGGAAAGACGTCCGCTTTCTCCACGCAGGGAGCAAACCATTCCCATTCCAAGTTTACTCAGCGTCCCGGCATGCATTTTTGATAGCCTTCGCCCCCAGCCCCCTCTCTCTCTTTCTCTCCTTCTCCCTCCCCCAACCCCCGTACCCTCTATTTACTTCGGCCGCACCCACTTCCCAACTGCGTCTTCCTGTGAGGAATCGCGGCCCGTTCTTCCTCTCGATTCGAAAAGGGTGTCGATTCCCACCCTCTCCAATACATTCCACATATACATACATTCTGTTCCCTCTCGGGCACTTCCCTCCACCATCATCCCCTAAACGCCACCCTAGGTTTCTTTTTTCACGTCGAATCCCGCCATTCACCCCTCTCTCTCTCCCCCACAGCATGCTCCCGACGCGCGCGCCCACATCCCTTCTTTAACCGCCCCCTCCCCCCCCCCCCCGGTTTCCAAATAACACCCGCGTCACTACGCATCCCATCCCAATATCCGTTTCCAAGCAACCACCTCCCCCTCTGCCATCCCCCCTTCCCTCTCGCAAATTCCATATCGCTGCCCAACCCTCACCCCCCCTCTGCTCCGCTGGTTCTCTCTCTCTTCCCACTTGCGATACCCCTGCGAATATTTCCCCCTCGGCGTCTCCCACCCCTCCACGCCTGCCCGGCTTCCCCTAGTCCCCCCTACCCCTCTACCCCCTCCCCTGTCTCGATCCCCCACCCCCATGCCCTCCCCTCCTTTCCCCGGCCGAACCATCCCTTTCTGCCAGGACTCGTCGTCATAGCGACTGACGAAAATCAAATCTCGTGTCCCACCAAGGGGAACTAAAATGCCATTTTCCACGTGTTTATTCAGAGGGACGTGGGCGAAGGGACGGCGAGGGGCGGTGAGGGGATTTTACAGGAGGGCGGGTGGGCAGGGGGGGACTTGAGGCCCGAAAGGAGGGTAGTTCGGGGAGACCGAGGGGCGCTGCGTGTGTCGGAGGGTGCTTGGGAGTCCAAAGGGGGCCTGAGGGGGGGGGGAGAAGGGCGGAGCGTCCTCCCCTGTCTCGGAGGAAATGCGTGCAGGCGGCACTCTTGGGGGTTAAGGGACGAGTGCGCTCTCTTTGCGGAGGGTGGAGCTCGGCTGCAGGGATGTCTCGGTGGATCGACGCCTCACCCACGCACACGGGTTTCGCCGACGCTCCCCTTTCGGATGGATTGCATCCGACACCTTCGTTTCAGCCGCAGAAATGCCTCCAAGTCAATCCTGAACGGCGCCACGGAATTGCTACACCAGATGAAAAACATATATTTTTCTTTATTTGTCTCACTTTTATCGAAGTAAATTTTCATACATCCGCACAAGTATAAATTTTATGGTGTAATATAAAGACATCGATAACTTCAATATTCCTCGAACACTGATCTTGCAAAAGAAAAGCTCAAATATTCTCCACAATTACGATTCAGCATTATGGCCATAAACTTTCAATTGACGTACGTTGACATTAATAGATGAATTTACTTATATTTGTTGATATGAACAAACAATTCCCAAATGCGACTACAAGGGTGGTCTGAAAAGTTTCCGACCTAACAAAGATTTTTGGCTTCGGTGGCGGCGGGGCAACGCCCTCGTCTGGCAACCCAAGGGTCTCGGGTTCGATTCCCACCTAGGTGGGTTTTCCTTCATCTAGGGCTTGGGTGTTTCTAATCGTCTCCATTGTATTCACTTTTAATAATTCGTTGTAAAGGCCAAAAAGTGCTGTTTTCGGACTAAGGCTAAATTAATAAATAAAATAAATAAAGATAACACACTTTTTTTAAAAACTTTCTGAGTCAAAAACTTTTCTGACCACCCACGTAATTATCCACTTTTCATTAGGCTTTGGAGAGGCGTATAAGAAGTTCAGGAAGAAATATTGAGCGCGGTAAAGTGTTAATTCATCATCTTTTGCACATAATTTTCAACACTTGTTAAGAGTCTAAGCAGTGATTTACACTTCGTCCATTAAAATACCTTAGATAATTAATGTAAAGATCGTTGGTGTATATTGATACATAATAGGCATGAAAATGCTTGCATAGGTTAGATAGCCGATATTTCCAAGTCCAAATTGATTCATCGACCAGATTAATCAGAAGTATCACTGAGAATTGAATGGTTTTTTTCCTGATTTATTTACCAGAGCCCAATTACGAGGT
The DNA here is from genome assembly GCA_037158775.1 of Hetaerina titia. Taxonomy (NCBI): domain Eukaryota; kingdom Metazoa; phylum Arthropoda; class Insecta; order Odonata; family Calopterygidae; genus Hetaerina; species Hetaerina titia. The sequence continues at coordinate 11,668,081 of CM073770.1, forward strand.
TTCCACGAAGTTAGATACGTAACTCGTAACGGAATGAAAGCCCATAAAATATTTGAACTGAGAAAGTGTATGTTTTTAGTCGTTTGACGTGAAATTGTCCTGTTATATTCTACAAGCTAAATAATTGAATTAAAGAAATATTGTGGTTAATGTATTCAGAAAATATTTATGAAGGATTTTATTCCTATCAAAAATACTCTGTCGGCCCATTTTTTGGTTCAAAAGAAGTTTTTTGTGTGAAAGTTTGCCCAAAAAATTTAATTTCTGTTTCGAGTAGATTATATTCTATGTAAGAACATAGCATAAAACGTGCCTCATTAAAATCAGAAGTCAAGTTATTTTTTAAAGTAATTAATAATAAATTAAAGTTAAAAATTTCAAGAAACTGTAATAGTAACTTTAACGGAGTCACCCGCTATGTGTGCATTATAATGCAGAAATTTCAGAGAGTAAAAATCATTCGCCTTGACCGGGATCCCGGTCAAGGCGAATGATTTTTACTCTCTGAAATGGTTGCATTATAAAGTTAAAAAAATAAGATTTCGAGTAAACGACTTAGCCTTTAACTTGATGCCGAAAACCATGGCAATGTTCAAAATATTAGTTCGACTGAAGTGTTCGTCTTAGTTTCAGGTTTGACTTTGTGGAACTTATCCATTACGTAAAGAAAAAACAGCTATGTTAAATTAACTTGAATCAACATAGCTATTTTATTTCTCTCTATTAAGCGTTCCGTTTCATTAAGTTACTTCAGTATAGTACGTTGTATGATATGGTAATACAGCCTAATGCCTTCCTCATTACGTAAAATATCTATTCTATGAAATAATCTCCGGATAAATTTATTTAGAGGCATAATAATAATAGCGGCGATATATATAGTATGCGTATTTTCGGCACTATTAAGTGGAGCAAGAAATATATGGATAAATGATAAGTAAGAAGAATGTGATTCAATTAATAACATGGCAACTTTGGTTTCATTTCTCTACGCTTGATCAATCAGTTGCGGTGAAGTAAATTACTTGTAAATTAAATATTGAATACACGTATATCTTATGAAGATTTTAAATTCACTGATAGTCATAACAAACACAGAAACCAAAACACACAAAAGAATATTATAGATATTATGAAGATTTTAGATATTCACCTATTCCGGGAGGTCAGGCGTATGCCAATTTGTATGTTAATACAATTTAGAATGTCAATGATATATTTTTATTTAATTTATGATGAACTTCAGTGCTAAATTATACCAATAGAGCGCTGAGGTCAAAAATAAGCAAATAATTTACATATTTTATAATTTGCCATACGTGATACTCTATTTTTCTATTCAAATATTGGATGATCTCTCTCCTTACCTGTCAAGCCAACCTTCGGGTTGAAAACAGTGTCTATTTTAATAGTTATTATTAGTATTGAATAACTGAAATGTTAAGACTATAAACCGCACCTTTGGCATCACACAATGGCTAGGTTCACACCATACATATGACGCTCCGTTCGTCGCCGCACTCCGTCCATAATCACGCACTCTTCAATTCCATATACCGTTAAAAATCACGCACCGTTAACACATTCACTTTTGCAATACAACTTTTCACTCCGTCCACATCCCATACAAACAATACTTTAATAAGCACAATAGTATAATTAATGCTGATCAATGAACTTGATTACCCAGTACTGCAGGCTGTACGGTAGGCTGCTTTACACTTTATCTTAAAACTCCTAAAATTGGATTGAAAGGGATAAAACAAACTTTCAGGCCACTAGTTCCATTAAAAAATAGTTCTGTTTGAAAATGAGTAATTTTTCTTATTTGTTTTTTGCGTTCTTATTTTTATTTTAAAAATATGATGATGTTTTCCGTTAAATTTTGGTTTTGCTATCTCTTTCCATAAGTCTTCCCACCCTTCGTCATTTTTGACAATTCTATACATCGCGCCTAACCTGTTCCTTTTTCTTATATCTTTGGAAGTCTCCAATTTCAGTATATCCAACATTTTCGTGATACTCACTGTTCTTTTTTACCTTCCAAGTACATATCTTGCTGCCTTTCTTTGTACTTTTTTCTATCTTTTTAATACGTCCCACCTCATATGGGTCCCATACTATGGACGAGTATTCTAGGATAGACCTAGCCAGTACCTTGTATGCTTTTTATTTTGTGGCTACGCTACTTCCTAAAAAGAACTAGCATAGCCACAAAACTTAGTTAGAACAAACTGATAAATATTTTCTTAAAGCGATTTTACCTACCAAATGAGGAATAGAAAACACAAGAGTTAAGGACAATAGGAAAAGCAATCATGCAACACCATAAAGGATAGGAACAATGCGCTTCCTAGCACGCATGGCCAGAAGAAGGACACGAACCGCATTGGTCAAATAGACATTCAAACACGAAAACCCGCCATATAGCGAAAAAATAGTTAATCACATGGAAATATATATAAGGAAAAGGGGATAGGAACACATTAAAGACGAACACAGGAGAGGTGGGGAGGGCAGAATCAAGCAGATCACAAGTGATAATAGTTAAATTTTCGCGAAATGAGATGTTTTTATTTGTTTTTAAACTACATTTAAATACCCAAATTTTGTAGGTAACTATCATCTCCACGATCGCAATAAACTCTGAAGCATCTGATTTTGCCATAGGAAATTGCTATCATGGATATTGGAACCGTTCACGATATTTTTACGTCGATCAGATTCGACGAAACAACATTATGCTGATTGACTGTCCTTAATCCTCCGGGGTAAAGGGGAATTCACAGGCAGAGCGGGGAAACCAGGGGAAGGACAACAGGTGGGGTGAAAATGGAAAGACGAGAGCGTGAGGGTGAATTGCCTCACTCCAAAAGCGACCCCGGATGTTGTCCAATGAACAGCTATGGGCTGTCATCTCCTCTCCTTTGACGAATTCAAAGAAATTATGGGAGACGCCGCGATAGCCACTTTTAACGGAGTCATTCACCATTTGCATTATAATGCGACAATTCAAAGTGAAAAAAACATTCGCCTTGACTGGGATACAAACCCAGAACCCCTGATGTCCTGCCGAGTGCTTCAGCTAGTTAAGCTACTAAGGCGTCTTCTTATATGCCAACATTTTGGGGGCTTTAAAAGAACAAAATGTCATGACGAAATACCGTACATACAATGTCACTGGTGTTTGTAGTACTGCGCATTTCGCCACAGTCCTCGTTATAGCCAAATTTTGAAAAGGTCAATTTAAAGCGCAGTTTATTTGAAATTGTCGAAGGTAAAATTTTGGAGTAAAATGCTGGTTGTTTATTACGAAGGACAAGAATTGAAAGGTTCCCGGAGTGGGCTACTTTGAGCGTCTTATTGGTGAAAGGTTCATCTAACATCATGAGAACACCATCAAGAATCATCATGTTTGGATCGCCCCAGATAAAAATGTCTCTTGAGATTGGGAAGTAGAAACCGGCATCATTGATAGCATTTCGGTATCATAATTTAGTAATTTACGTGTTCATACATTCAAAAATAATTTTATTTATTCCAGTGAAACTAATTACTGTATTTAATATTTGTCATTATTGCGGTGATCACAAATAATATTTGCTTTGATTTGCGGCTATTAACTCATTCGTATTTTGCCGTCAGTCAACAGACAGCATCCTGAATATTAATTTAGTGAGTAATCAATTAACGAACAGATCTCGTTAACAAACAATTTAATAATGGGTGTCAGCACACACATACGTTAATATTTCATCCTTAAGGCTTGCAAATTAGCGTGCCTGGCGTTAGGGCAATTCAGATCTTCTAAACGTGCTCCACAGTTACAACCATTTGTGTACCACCAGTATCTGTACGAAAACTGCGAGTTTTGAGGTTCATTATTTATATTTTACTCAGTTTGATAATAAAATTAAAAATAAAACTTAAATAGAAATAAACTTACTTGATAAAATTTGAGTAGTGCAGAAATGTTTAAAAATCTAAAAATTTGATTACAATCATTAATATATCCTACCCCATATTAACATTTAGAATGATTCAGTGTGAAAATATAAGGTATTTGATAATGGTTTGCAATTGCATTGATCTGATTGTGATAAAATAAAATAAATAGCATTGCCTTTTTGGAGTCATTGCTTTCTTTATACATTTGAAAAAGATTTTACTCCTTCAGGCATAAATATTAAATTATCATTTTAGCTGTTGTTCACCTATGGTAATCATTACTCTTTATATGATACATAGGAAAAAATAACTAGTATATGAGTTATATCTGCTCAACTTTGGGACTTTTGCCGTAGACAGCAAAAATGCTATTTGCCACCCTCAGTGTCTAGAGAATAATTAGTTCTACTCAATTGCATCCAACTTCACTAACCTCTTGTGTGTTGTTGTCAAAACCATTCCCGCACGACCGCATTGGAATGCCATTAAGTAACGCTTTACAGTGTTGTATGCTCTGCTTTTGCTACCCTAAATTTCCCCTTCCATCCCTTGTCCCTCTCCGTGAGGGGGCCTTCTTTCTACATGCAGCGTTGGGTCAAACTCTCTACCTTGGGTAGGAGAGCGTTTTATGTTGCATGTTCTTGTGGTGGTGAAATTTCGCCTTGGTACTTACCAAAATCTAGCTTGCACGATGTTGAATAAATGTCTTATTGTATCCTAAGGTGCAATTGTTTGTTAGATTATAGCATGTGCAATTGCATGCGTGTAAAATTAAAGGAGGTAGATATTTATTTGCGTGCGGGTAAAATGATAGTATTTTTCCATGAATGTATGTGGATTTGGGTTTACATGTATGTGTTGGTTATGAATGCGTTTTTTTCCTTTTTTGGGTGTTGAACTAACACCCCCCGCCACACGCCCTTGGAACGCCTTGCGGGGTATTATGTAGATGTAGATGTAGTTGTGTTCCCTTACTTTGAGTGCATGCCAATTAAGGTTTCCGTGTCTTTACGCCAGAGAAGAGGAGGGAGTTATTTCTCCTGGTCAGTGAATACGACAAATGAAGCGGATCCCGCTATCTCTTCATTTTGGCCGTATCCTTCGGTCCTGATCAGCTTGATTGGACACTTGCGGACTTCACGGCAGTGAATAGAAGCGAATTAAAAGTGACTTATTATTGGAGAGGAATTAAATGGAGCCACCTGATTTAGTTCGGAGCCCTTCATTTAGAACAAGGAGTTGAAAGATAACCTGCTCGTTAGATTCTTCTGCAATGACCCACAAGTGTTAGGCAGCAACTATTAGACGTTTTATTTTATTACAACGGACAAACTAGTATCTTTCAATATAGCACGTTGCATGCAGAAGAACGCAAAACAGTCGAGTGCGCTGCAGCAAACTCTCGCGTTCCGCTGTTTATTTCTCGGTTGTGACATTAGGTGTTTCTGGTTGCGAAGGGATAGTTAAATTTTCTCCTGGATTGGGGGATGGGACAGGGCAGTGGTTTATAGGAGGAGGTGGTGAGAGGAGGAGGAGGCAACGTGTGTTGGGGGAGGGAGGGTGTCATGTGCTTTCTCGAGGCGGACGGGGTTGTGAAGAAGGGACCGGGGTGCACCCGGAGGAGAGTGGAGGGAGCGTGGCGGGGGGTGGAAAGGGATGGAAGGCGGGCGCGGGGTGATTCCTGAGAGCGAGCAATCTGCGACGGCTGTAGAAGGAAAAATTTCGGTGGAGGAATAAAAGGAGGATAGCAGATGCCTCTTTTTTCCGCCCTTCGCCGGCGGATGCGTTAGGCGAGGGAATATCTCCTCTGACGGGGGTTCGAGAAAGATGGGGGGAGCCAGGGGTTGCCGCGTGGAAAAAGAGAAGCTCTTCATGTCCTCTTGGCGCGCCGCACGCCTCCTCACCCCCTCCTACCCCTCCCCCCACCCCGTCTCCATCTCAAAGGTAGAGCGCAACAAACGAGGATTTTATGAGCGCGTCGTCGGGAAGAAAATGATTTATGGGAGACTTGGTGTGTTGCCTGTCGCGCTACTACGTCCCATTTTCTCCCCATTTTTTCATCCACCTTTCATTCCTTTTTCAAAGAATTCGGACATTTAGGTGGTGCTCATCACCATAGGGGGTGGGAATTAAAGGTGACACCTGTGAGAAGCATGCATGGAAGAATGGAAGAGAAATATGCATATAAGCAATACCACATACGTAGGTGCACACTTCCATATAAAACTACATTTGAACACCGCAGCGTGACTATATTGATATGCTGACGTGTATATTTTTATATATGTATATATATATATATATATATATATATATTTACACACTTGTACTTGTATATACTTGGTACTCGTAAATATATACAGGCATATTTTAATTGTATATACCTGTATATTTTTATATTTATAGATGATTTCTTCGAAGTAACACGGGAGTGTTAAATAAAAAACTTAGACAGCAACACACAAAATGAGAACACATAAAAGGAACACTCACACGTTATTCTTGATAATTTCTACGAAATTGAGTTCCGTCTTCCTCGGTAGATTAGTTATGACTGACTGGTCTGACTATATATGTATACAGACACACGGGTACAAAATATTCAACACACTGAATCATAAAGAAAGGACACTCACAGTATATATTGACGTTTCGACGGCTCGACCGTCGTCATCAGAATAGCGTTCTCGGAGAAAAGCGAAGAGGACATGTTCAGGGGAGGGGGGAGGTGAGGGGAGGCAAGGGACCAATAGGAAGCGGAAAAGGTGGGGGAGGGGAAATGTAGGCAGCATTGGATGAAATCAGCGGGCTTAGTTCAGTCCGGGGGGTTTAAAAGACTGGAGCACCCAGATATGTGTCATCTCGCGGGTTCTCACCTCTATGCTGCTAGCGGAATTGCGAAGGGTTTTAATCACCGAAACAGAGGAGCAGTCATCAAAAGACTGGTTTTGGGAAGCAGTATGAATGGGGATGGGATAATTAAGGAAGGTGGGAGATTTGGTGGAATAGCGGTGGTTATTCATGCGGAGGGAAAGGGTGGTCTTGCATTCACCTACGTAGAAGGCCGGGTAGAAGTTACAGGAGATGCGGTTTTTAATGTTTTTTGTGGTGCAGGTGGCTTTGGGTTGGGAGTTGGTAGTAAGGGACGTGGAGGGCCTTAGGAGATGGCAGCATTTACAGCGTGGGCGGTTGCATGGTTCGGACAGGGGCGGGGAAGGGAGAGAGGTGCTCGCTGGTGGTTTTTTTTGACTTGAAGATGTTTCGCAAGTTTGACGGGCGTTTAAACGCACCGGAGGGACAATGTGAGAATAAAGGTGATGTAGATTGACTATTCTTAAAAATTTGGAAGAGGTCACGGATTTTACGTTTATTTTTGTGGGTTCCGGGGAAGAAAGTGGTGATAAGGTTAGGGCAATTTGGGCTATTTGGTTTGGGGAGACGAGTGTTCTCAAACCTTCAACCCAATACAATCCCAAATAAAATGCCCTAACCTTATCACCATAATCAAAAATGCCCAAGCCTTAACATCATAAGTGAATAGGAACCTTAGAATATATGCCCTCAAACAAAGGGATAAATTGTACATTTTATCTCACTTGGGATGGTTATTTCTAAAAACCATTTTAAAATGCGATATAAAACAAAGACTTATGAAAATCATAATGCAAAAAACATCAGCTAAATAAATTTGCATAAAGTAATACGCATAAGTTATTGCACAAGAAAATTATCATTTAAAAAAAGGAGTTTTGAATTTGAATTATTGAGCAGTTGCACTGACTTGTAACTAATCTGATGAGAATAAGATGGCCATAGGTCGCATTCATAGAAACAACCGGAATTGAATCAGACGTACAGGGTTCGTCCGGAAAATAAGTGTACTGAGCTCAGGAAAAAAATGTATTACACTTTTACATATCTTAAGCTAATATTCCTCAAAATAGGACCCTTGTGAGTCGATACACTTGTTCCAGCGGCGTTCCCATTCCTGGAACGCTCCCGCGAAAGCATCATCGGGAACCTCTCGAAGACACGTCGTCACGGCCTCTTTGACGGCGTCCAAAGTCCCGTATCGCGTTCCTTTCAAACTCCTCTTTATCTTCGGGAACAGAAAGAAGTCCGGTGGTGCCAAGTCCGGGCTGTAGGGCGGGTGCGGCAGCGTTGCCACGCCGTGCTTGGCCAAGAAGTCCCACACGACAAGCGCGGTGTGAGACGACGCATTGTCGTGACGCAGCCGCCAGATGTTTTTGATCGCTGGCCGGACGCGGGTGACTCGTTTTCGAAGCCTGCCGAGCACTTGGACGTAAAATGCAGCATTTACAGTTTGTCGTTCAGGTACAAATTCGTAGTGGACGACTCCCCTTTTGTCAAAAATCCGGAAAAAATCAGTACACTTATCTTCCGGACGAACCATGTATGTGTCAATGATTCACTGCGGCCAAAGCGGAGAATGTGTTTCGGAAGTGTTGGGAAATTATTGACTTCTCTCTTAATGAACTTGGTTAACTAATTTTAGCATCACAGTTCCACATTTCAAAACTTCCACGCTAACCATAGTGATAAATCTACCTTATACTTGCCATCACGAGGTAGCTACCTGGCCTTCTCTGCCGCTCAGTTTGGCTATGGCTGCAGAGTTATGAGGAAGAAATTGTTATTTAAATTTTAAACCTCAAACTCTTGCTATATATTTCACTTTTATTTTACTGTCACGGTGTTTTGTAATCGGTAGAATTAAGAAGTAAACTAGTTCATAATTTACATTTATGCAAGATTTATGCGTGACCTTATCTCTTTGCACCCGCTCCTAGTTTTTCCAAGAGCCTTGAGCATTTAGCGAAAAAAGAAATTAAAATGCTGAGAAACATTTCAAAATTTAGCCTTGAAGTCTTTAGCACTCTTTTTAATTACGAATTTTATGGTTTAATCTTTGTGGTTAAACTAATTCCTGATTTAGCACAATATTTCAAAAGGCCAAGTTGACCTTTATTTCAAAGCTTTGCTTCCGGATATCTTAAGTTTTGCGGTTAAGCATTTGACTTACACGTATTAAGAATGGGGAAATACTGGTTTAACGAGGAAGAGGGAGAAGAATAGATACTTTAAATGAAAGAGTAGCAGGTAAAAGTTTAAGTTATTAGTATTCGCATGTCCACGAACACGTTTAACCAGATATACAGGTATGTATGTATTAAAAAGCCAATGGAACCAATTTGTCTAAAAAATGTGAACTCAGAACTTGTTTAAGTTATACAGGAGAAGTTTAAAGTAATTCACTCCTTTATTTCAGCCCAGCTCTTTCAGAGTTCAGCATGAAAGAAGTTGCTCGATATGTTTTGCAAAACACGTCAAAAGTGTTTCAGCCATGTACGAGCTTAATACGAGCTTAAGCAATAAGCTTAATACTCGTATTAAGTTTTCATTCTTATCCTTTTGTAAGTAGGGCTCGAAAGTGTTCTTTCTCGTTTTTCAAAGTATTTTTTATCTGCGCTGGCTAGAAGTAAAATAATTAAATACAGTATTGCAAAATATACATGTTATCTTCATGTCCTGATTATGTATGAGCCTTAAGTAAGAGCCATTTGTCATCATCTACGATTTCTCTTTTTGACAATTCGGACATTATTCTGCAGGACAACCAACCAGCGAAATATATTTCTCAAAATCAAACTACTTTTGAGATTTTATGAAACATTAACGTTCTCTGAAAGATAAATTGCGCAGTTTTAGGCGTGATATAATGGAATCCGAAAATCAAAATTATCAAATAATAACATATTCTTGCTGGATATTGATTTATTACACGACTGGTACACTTTAAGATGATGGAGTGCGTCGAAAACGGTCGCGTAAAAAAACTTATCTAACGGAACATTATTATCATTTGTTTATTATTATGCTCTGAAAGACTTCAGAAAGGCGTATTTTCTGCCATTTGTAATTGATTGATGACCACATGCCGCTCAGGATATAATCCGGATGTAGATATTGCCATATATGAACAATTATTCCCCAGCAAACGAGGATGTATAGTCTTCCATTAACTTCTTAGGCGAATAAATATGACCTACATTTCCGGTTGGCCATTGACGCACATTTCAACCGTGTTTTGAACGGTTTCTCTGTGTTTTCGCCTTGGAAAAGAGAGATTGTCGATTATTCTTCAACGTGATTGATGCAGTCATATAGTTTGAAATAGGTTGAAAAGAAATATCTCAGGGCGTGAGAAATATGAAGGCCTTGGAGAGCCTTTAGACAGCATAAAACTCTTCGTGTGTCATGTCGTGAAGCTCACGGTTAATCAGGAAAACCTAAAAAAAACATTTATGTAGTGCGTTCACAGAATTTTCAGTTAGGTGTTTGTAGCTGTCGAGCAGAGAAAGACCCCAAAACCGTTGCATATTAGAACATCTTCAAGTACGGGGTAGATTTTGCAAACCAATTCCTTGAGTAATTTGTACTGAAAAAGGCTTAAAATACTTTTTTGATTAATGATCAGCATGATATGTGTGCTACATTTATTGTAATTACCACACCAAAATTTGTTTTATAAATTCTTCCTTTACCTTTTGACTGATTCTCACAGCATTATTTCTTCACTCATTCTATTTTCATTCTTCTTTTCTTCGTGTTTTACATTACCGTTATCTACTTTCTAAGAGAAAACCCAATCTGAGTAAGTCACTATGTGAGAACATGCCCCGTATGTAATTTACTTACTTGGAAGTACATCCATATGACCGATTCATCGGATTTCGAAACAAATGCTATCGGGCGCAAGAAGAGGAATCAATTCCAGTCTTCATAGTTTCTGTTACTTTTCTTAGCAAGCACAACACATTTTCCATCCGAGGTTATTTTTTATTTTCTAAAACAAAACTAATGCACGTTTTCTTATGCTAACTTTGATTTTCCTCATCTTACATAGTCTCCACCTAATATAAATTGCGCCGACCGCCCTCTTGATTCTTTAATTCATGATCATGTTACACATTAGGTAGCACTCACAAGTTGAATAACGTTCTCTTTCGAGCTTCTTGTTTATCTTAGGGTGCAGCTATAAGCGAAGCAACAATTGCTTATTTTTTTCCGTTGATATGATTTACCTTAACATCTATTGTAATTAAAGCCTTCTCACGATAGAGTTGATAATTCTCAGGGTGGGGATAGTTCTTATCACCCTAAAGATATCTGTTCTTGATAAGTCTAGCCCTGCTCACTGTAGGGAATTGTGGTATTTGCCAGGTTCCGCTAAAGTTTGCTATTGGTGTCACGTTGACGAATTCAGGAGCTGGAAGGAGGATTGGGTTTATTTTCACCGCCTCCTCCATTTCCTACTTCCTGGCGAAGTCCTTTCTTAAAAAAAACAACACGCGTTCTCGTCGTGAGTTCGAACACGTACGTTTGTGCACGCACATACGGTCGCGAATAAAACATCCTCGCACGCACGCACGGACCCAATCACCTCGCCCAATCAGCATGCACCATTCCGTGGTGAGCACACGCACCGTTGCTGCATAGGGTATAGGGAGTGGATGGAGACCCTATCGAAATTTACTAGAACATGACTTAGATTTCCCTCGTGGTAAGCTTTGAACTCCATGTAGGCTAAAACACAGATCAATTATCCAATGATTGAAGAATTCAAGGAAACGAAAACGCATGGAAAATCCCTGGAAAAGCGAACTGTACACAATATGGCACACTCTCAATACAATATAGGAAACACCCTCTTTCCATACCGTCGGATGAAATTGAAAATATCTGGACAAATTTAGAAATAATATTTTGAGCACTTTTGAGCAAATTTTGAAAATAATGAACGCTTTCAATTTTAGAAATTAAATCTGTAGTTCCCGTTGAGAAAAAGGTGGTGGAATTAACGACAGTGTGATTTAGTAAAACGCCTTTTTACTTCAGGTTATCATATTTCCAACATTCTTTTCCAGCAATATTTTAGAAAGGGAATTGACAGACGTTTTTTATCAACCTTTTTTTATCAAAATAGTTAAGTTCATTGTTTTAGCCACTGACTTCCGTGAAGTGAATTATTCGATTTGCTGAATCCTTCAGTGTGTAAATCTAGATTAAAAAGGGCAACCGTTTAGGATTTCAAATGGAATATCAAATTGAATATCACGCAATTTATGAAAAAACCAGCGGCGACCCACAGGTATATTTCATGTATAAAACGTTCTTTAGAGGCTTAGAATGTCCGTGCTTTCCAGCATTTGTTTTTTTTGCATAACTGCAGAAACCTATCATTACCTACGCAACCTTTTCATCTTTTCAGATAAATTTAAATCTCCTAGGGCAATCCATTATTTTTCAAAATTTGTTTCCTTGCACGATGCCTTTTTACGGATCCTCCAATTCAATGTCAATACACTTTCTCGTCAGCACATCTCGTCTTTATCAAGAGAAAATACAAATCGTAAAATATTTTGTGTTTATTTACTCACTGCTTTAAATGCGCTCAGTAGCGCTTTAATTTTTTTCAATGGAGATTTAAACAAAAAGGGACATTAGTTTTGATTTTTTTTGTGAAATTTTGAGCCTTTATATGAGCGTTTATGATATTTCTATTTGTACTTTATAATGAAAGATTATGAAAATATGATTGCCAAATATTTTATTTAGACATGACGTGCAACATCATCATCAGATTGAACGTCGAAATCCTGGTCGTGTCTCAATGAAATACTTTTGAATTAAAAAATTACGGTTTTCTTCATTAAACGAATCAATTACAGATATATACGCCTCTTAACTACTTATTATTTTTAGATTGGTGAGGGGTTGTCCAGTGCATCAAATGGATAATAGTAACCAAAAATCATGATTAACTACTTAATTCTACGTTGTTAATGTCGGTGTATACTATTGCTTGCAATATAAATTAGGGATAATGCATCTGAATATAGCCCAACTGCAAAAAATAATCGCCCCGATCCATAACATTTTAGGTAAGAGGCCGATCAAAAGGCTAAATCCCAGAATTATGATGGAATTAAATGGTGAATGTACGAATGAAACACATCCAAATTTGAAATAAATATCATTCTAAACTGAGGCGGGAAATATAACTGTAGAATCTTATTTTTATATAGTATAATAGTTATGTATAGTTAAATGGAACTTATTCGGCCCTAAATTTGTAAAAAAAACTCTGGCGAAATGAAATTATTTGACCCTGAGTTTGTCTTTTTGATCCATTCTCGACCTTGCGATTAGTAAAAAGAGCAATTAAAAATTGCTGAAATATTGAAATTTTGACAAAAATATCGCCCTGATAGGGAATACATATTTTTATAAGGGTTCTGGGCAAATCCTTGTCTCACTATTTAGTACTGTTCGAGCTTAGCATGGGCGTTCTGCAAGTTATCACTGACTCTTGATGGGTCTCTCAATCTGAATGAAAAGTGAAAGGAAAGTGCTGTAGTTGTTCGACAAATCAAATGTTGGAGGGATTAAAAAGAGAGTTCTTGTCCCCTTCACTGAGGTGACATACACTCTGGTTCAGACTTGGCCCAAATCCATGCGAGTTTGAAAGACTGATGACCTAAGTTCTATGGGATTCGTTTAACAAATATACAATTCAATCTATGTGCCTTCGTATATGGATTAAGCAGAGTGTTTGTGTTTAAATACTCCCTTAAATCTCTAATCGTTTCTTTGTATTACAAAGCATATGGTTTGTTAAATTGTACGTGTACATACTTATGCGACTGATTTTTCTTTGATTGTGCGTTAACATGTAGATTTGGAAGGCTCTGCTGACACAACCGAGTTTTAACTGAAATGAATAATTTAATAATTTTAGTTGAATAATGTTCGATTAATGAATGGCCTCTTGCACTAAAAATGGTTTCGATCAATTAAAATGTCTTTTGTATCGTATACATTCTCTCTTCATTTTATGCATCAGTAGAGATTTTCAACACACTTGTGAGAGCAGTATTTAGCATTTAAAATTAACCGCATTATCTTTTTACAAATCAAGTCTCCGTTTGAAATAACGTTTAATTCAAGTTTCGATTATTGCAGTATTTCCCTCTACAGGAGTAAATTATTCTTCAAAAGTTACGTAACTACTAAGTAATAAACAAGACAGTAGTTTACAAATTCTGACTTATTACAAAAATATCGTTTGACGGTGCTTTCAATTTATGTGTACGTGCTTTGTGCACTAATTTGTAGCCCATCCAAGTGCCGAAGGAGAACTGTGTGACTTCTCAAATGTCTTTTTATCAGGGCTTTCATTCCCTCCTCCTCTCCTTCCCTTCGCCACTGACATTTTCCGATTGTTTCACGAGAGTGCGATCAAGGCTGTCTCGCCTCTCCGTGGTGCCCCTCCCCTCCCCCGACCTCTCCCTTCGCTGTCCTCGCACTCCGCCAGATCTCTTGTCTTTCCTTGATTTCACCGGGCAAGGAATTCGACCCCTCTTTGCTAAAATGCCATCGGTTTGATATCGAGAGACTCTTCCTTTTTCCTTGTTTCGGAGGGTGTGCTGGGGTGAGGTGTTTTTTTGATTATGAAATTCCTTCGCCCCCGGCTGCGGTTGGATCATATTTGGAAGAGGGCGGAGAAGATGGAAAACGTGTTGGAAAAATATGATATTTTTGAGATTTCACCGAGAAGCATGCAAACGAAACGCTAGTGATACGAATGCCGGGCAAATATATATATATATATATATATTTTTTTTTTTTGATGGATATATTTCGTTTCCGTCGTTGAATACATGCGTCTGAATGGAGAATTGCTTCTCTAGAAAGGTTTCCGAAAACACATTCGATTCTCATCGATATTTTTCATCAAAAAAGCAATTTTTGGTGGAGAAAGGCGTCAACGAAACCTAATAGCAAATGATTGGAATCCATTCCATGACTAAAGGGTTTCAGAGGGCCACCGTAGTTGATGAACATCTTTCGATGTGGTCTTTCGACGTGACTTAGTTTTGATACACTTTTAGGATAGTTTTTTCTTGTCATTTTTTTATCCTTTTCATGAAAGTGTAATTTCACAGTGTACTTAGGCTTTCAACTGCTGATAGAGTGGTTTTCCGAGATTGATGAGAACAGTTTCGTGCCTGGTAAATGTAAAATCCAAAATGATAACATTTAATGGCTAATTAAAAATTTGGAACGAGCTTTGACGAAATGGATTTACAAAATAAACTCTTTCTAATGATATTCTAATATAACTGAATGAAATGCGTGTGGTGAACCAAAATCTAAAAATAAAAAATATCGGTAGAATGTGGATGCTAAATATGGTATTATGACGGAATATTTTCATAAGACATGAAGGAAAAATCATTTGTTTTATTTTGATTAGTATGGGCTGAAGTGTGAAGGCAATTTATATATTTTAATTCGGTCGTCACTTTTTGAAATGAGGACCGGAACTCAATGAAGAGATGTTAGATTCATGGTCATGATGCAAGAAAATATTTGAAATATTGATTAAACATCATATATTTTTCTGTTACTATTACAGAGAGATCAATAACCGTTCATTAGAAAGTACTCGCAGCCGTTTCCAAAGATGGGAAATAATATGAATTGCAGGGACTTAAATTTGAAAGTAACCATTTTTTCAACACATTTTAAGCCTAAATGTCAGATAGAAGGGAAACAAATATTTTACTTCTGTTTTCATTTTATGAAAATTGCAAACATACGGCTGCATTACTTTAAGAATTTAATGTATGTGAAAATACATATGTGATGTGACATACATTGGTGTATCAGAATCATATAGAGTTTAACATAAGCACTTAAATGAACACGCTTGAGGAAGTTTAATCATCAAGATCTTTTTCTCTCGTTAGTAACATTGGATTTTCAATTCTTTCTATTTCTAACTTCTATACATATTAATTTCTTATTGGGATAGTATTAAGAAATAAGGAACTTCCACTTTATGTATAAATATTGATAATTATTTTATTAAGTACTTATATATATTGTGCACCCACACACGCGCACGCGATTACCAGGCAAGCCTCTTTGGCACCTGCAGCTCCACCTAAGCTACCTGTATGTAATTTTTCGGGTACCAAGTCTGCCTGGGAAACCATAACCGGCACAAAGAAAGGAACTGGCCCTAATGTATGAATTTCACACGCCGTCGAGCTTAGTTTTGGGTGAACTCCACCACTACCTACCAAACCGAACTTAGGATTGATTACTGTGTTTATACACACATATATATCTCAACGGACCTACCTTACCGAGAACAGAAAAGTATTCCCCTCGTTAGTGAGGAAGGTTTTGAATATACATATACACATATGTGAGGACAGATTCTGAGTCCATAAATTAATCCAAACTGAAAATGCAGAAACATGGAGAAATATATAAAAAAACTCCCTGGAATCTAATAATCTAAAATCAATAAAACCCTTATTATCCCTCAAATCAATCCAATATCTTCACTCTGAATCGGTCCTTCATACACAGCCGCCCACGCTACACACTAACCCTATACCCCTCCCACTCTGTTTCTCTTTCTCCTTCACGCCCTCCCATCTTCCCAGGGTCCTCTTCGTTCCCGTATTCCTTCTCACCTTCTAGCCTCTCCTGCCATATCACTCCCCTTTCCTCCTTTTGTGCCATTGTCAGCCATTCTGCAGAAATATGTGTACGATTTAAATTTTGTGTTATTCAGTTGACATTGAGATATATAGTTCATATCCTAGAAATGGAATAATTTCATATACTTTTCTGTAGCAGCTAGTGAAGCACAATACTTAATATCCTCACCTTAAATATTTTTGTCAACCTTAATGACGAGAACTATGGTCTCTTTCCTTGTAATTTATTTGATTGCATTCAGGAAACTATAAGGGGTTTTAGTGAATTATTTTTCAGGCAAAGAAAACATTGGATTTAAACTTAAGTCACTAAGGCCCTGATAAATTATTAAATGTATCCAGCGAATGTATTTTATAATATAGTATTGGAACAATGATGAAATTAATAATAATCAAATGTTGTAATTTTGTCATTTTAATTTTTTTTTCGGAAGATATAATATAATTAATCTTACAACGTGCGTGATCCGTGCAACACCGACAATGCCAGGTTTATTTTACTTTGATTAATAATGCATATGAACTAACAAAATTTTCATAAAGTAATCCTCCTTATGATGCAAATCACTAATTTTTGCAACGCTAAGTGATCGCCGCTGCTCGGATTTTTGAATGCATATCTGGGTGTTTTGATGGGCAACAAGTATTTTATTTTAACATATACTATATACATGCATATTAATGGACATAAAACTGAAAATGGCTAATGGTTCAAAGGTATTATCAACAATACTGGTCTTATTCTTCAGATTTCAAAATCAAAGCGTCTGTTTGTATTTTCACTATTTTCATCATAGAAAAATATGGGTCAATCAGAGTGCAGCATAGAGATTCTTGTTTTTTATGAATGTTGGTTGATAACGATGTTTTTTTAAAGGTTCTTTCTTTCAAGTCTTATAAGTTGGTTTATACAACGTTTTCGTCCGGAAAATGCACTACGTATAAAAGCAGTAAGCAGTTCACCCATTTAACGCTAAACGACGCGAATGAATGTAAACGCCCATGAGGTCATTCCCCCTTCATAACTGTCTTTCCATCTCAAATTCCTTGTTGTTATATTTTTTAAGAGAAATTCCTCGTAAAATGTGAATGATTTTTAGTGCGCTTTTCTTTCACTAATTCTTTTATTTTTTATTACCCTATGTTTTTTATTGAGTTGCCGTTGTTCCTAGCCAAGGACGAAGGCGTTAATTTCGTTTTAGGGTCCGGTCGCTGACGACTCAATCCTTCGATTAGCCTCCGTCACGCGACCGCAGAGCCGCTGCGCTATCCAACAGTATTCGTTCTAAAATTCGATACGTATATTATCTCCATTTTATCTGAGCTTTTTTGCCCTCGTTTTGAGGAAATATGGCTTTGTCGTTGGAGTATTTCTTGGCGAGTTTCTTGCCCCCGTTACACCTGGTGCATACGTTGTGCACGCGTTGCATTATAAACATCCTTCTCCAATCGACAAGTATTAAGTTCTTACTTTTTTTGGAACAAGTAAAACATGCAGGGTGCGGCAGCGTTACTTCCTTTTTTAAAGGTCTTTTGCTTCATTAACAAGGAAGTTTTGTTGCCGCACCCTGTATTTGGCTGAAATTGGAAGCATACTATAAATTAATTAAAACAATTTTGTGAAGATACACCTAGTTGACAAAACTGTTGAATATTCTTTTTATTATTGTTATTATTATTATCCATTGTAAAAATTGACAGGTGTAAGTGATAATATTTTGAATCATAATGTTGTAGACAAATAGAATGAACTCTCATAGGTTTGGTGGTATGCTTAATTATTCACAGAGCAAATAGAATTATGTCCCCCTAATGATCAAGTTAGCTTCATCCAAACAGTTATGAGAATACCTGAAAAACACAATAATCACAATTTTCAACCATCTACACGAATTTAGCCTCACAGATCGTATGTGTATTTTGTTGCGTTCTGCTTACCAATCTTAATTTACTGCAAATTACGGAAAAAATGAATTGCAAGGCATTTTTGTGTTGACCATCAACCACATTTAAGTTACTGATATTTTTTTTAGAAATTTTAAAAATGCCCCTGACATTTCTGTTACTATTCATTCAAATTAGCCCATTTCTAGTTTGTTTCAGACTGTTGTGACAGTTTCAGACTTGTTCATTTCAGACTGTTGCCTTTTTCCTATTTCACGCACCTTAATTTTTTCTATAATCCGTTCATCTCTTTCAGGACTTTCCTTGATTTCCTACGGAATCCATATTAGGTGCATTTTCACACACTTGAAGGTTCGCTAATAAAATTACACAACCAACATTACTTGCTATCGTTTTATTCCGCAGCTCTGAATGAGACCAATCAATCTGCACCTCCATTCGCTCACGATATTTCGTCCTCCACTCCTTCTCACTCATCATTCACTAGTGTTGCGTGATTAAACTGAAATTTCCCCTTTGTTAGGGGCGGAAATCCATCCTGTCATCTTATGAAAACTTGCACTAAAAATAAAAATATTCTGAGATCCATTAAAGATAAAGAATACAGCCTACAAAACGAAAATATTTATTTTATAATTCGTCCAAGATATCTTTCTGAGCTAACAGCTAATGTTTTTTATATTTTAAATTTCACTGCAACCAATAATTATTTTTTCATCTAGAATTGATAGCACGCATTTGGGCCAAATTGGATTTTTAGCATAAAAGATTGACTAGCTTTTGCCTTCAGAGCTTTATTATTTTTCACTCTAACAGTTAGGTATGATAAAGGCATTCTCATTTTTTTTATATGCGTAAATATTAATCTCATGGTGCTATATTTGGACATATTAGTGAATGTGCGGCGATAAGAACTTCATTCGACAGTAATCAACATTAATGACGATTTTATACGTTCTTGTGGTCTTCTCCTTTGGGATATTAAACTTTGAAAACATAAAGACAACGAAAACTTACAGCATTTTGACAAAATGGAAATCCTTCCTACACCTACTCCGTAATTTTCATTAGTATTTAGTTCAGAGGTTTAAGACCGAAAGTTTTTATAGGATTTTGAAGCAAAAAGAGTGTATTATGCAATACTCGTCTCAAGCTAATACTTATCTTATTTTATGCATGTTGCTTCAGGTAAAATTTCCATACATTGATTTATGAGTTCAATTTTAAGGACATGAGATTCGTCACACCTCTCGGCCACTTCGATTCTTTTCACTTCGTTGCCATTCAACGAGAAACGTTCGCTGTCCTTCAGACGAAAACATTCCTCTGCCCATGCATATTATCGCCGTGTTTTTAGCTGCTCCAGACTCACCCTCCACCAATTCAACCCCCTATTGCTTTTTTCTTACTTCCCACCAACCTCATTTTTTCCTCCCTCGGCGTTTCTTTTTTATATTATACAACACATTTTCCCTCTTAAAATCCTATCGACGCCACCCTCTCTTTTCTTCCCTTTTTCCGTACTTCGTTCGGTTCCTACGACGGACGCCCACTGAGCCGGTCGGATGGAGATTTTTGGAAGGATTTTCGGGAAAGCTTGCCACGCCCGACACGCGAGCGGAGCACATGCCGTGACTTTTTCCTTAACTAGCTCTCCATTCCTCTCCCCCCTTTCTCCGAGATCCCGCTCCACACACTCTTTTGTTCTTTTTTTTATAATTTATATCGGTAGTGAAAATTTTTACGATCGAGTCTTAAAGAAGATAATTTAAGACCCCAATGACTGCCATATCTCCCTGGTCTTTTTTTTATTTATTTTCCTTTCTTTTATGGTGTCCGTCCTACTGGGTGTTGTCTTTTCACAGCCTTTTTATTTTTCTTTCTTATAACTCACTATGTAGCGTGCCTTTACCAGTATAAATGGACTGTATCCGGCTAGCTATATATTCTCTATTATTATCTCTATCACATTTCTTCTTCCCGAAAGAGAAATTTCGGGCACAGAGCACACGTAAGATAAAGGTTTTAAAATATAAGAAATCGTTTAGGAATCAGTTCTCCTGCGATTATATTGACTTGATGCAAAGTCTCAAAATTAGAATCAATTTCACCTTTAAAATTAAGGGGTGCATATTTAAACTTACTTCATGAATACAAGACTCTAAGGAACCCCCAAATACGATAAACTCAACAACTGGGTTGTCTTTGAAAGTTTTTATTGAACCGGTGATCTGTTGATAATTTGTTTCATTTATACCAATTATCGGATTAATGGCCGCGCACAATACTATTTGACGTCTTAATGTTCTTTCCTATCGAGCTATGGGTAGATTTGCATTCGATACTCGTGCGGTGAGGTGACCTATGAAGTGAGATATTTGGTACAATCTATGCCGGCGTCAAAGTTTATTAAGAGCTCAGTGAGAATAGAATACTTAAACTGTACTGGAGGTACTGTAATTATTTACTGTTTTTTTAAAGAAGATCGCATTTTAATACTATTTCTCCACCGAATATATTATACAGATTAAAAACAGATGAAACTCCAGGCAAAGTAATTATAGTGTGTATTATAGCATATTGGTGAAAATGAAATTCATCATTGTCGTCTTAATAAATACTCTGTCAGTAACCTATGATAGACGATGTATATCGCATTGTAAGGAATTAATGTGTATGGGATTTTAACGCATATTTTGGTTTATTTATCCAATTGTTATTGTTTGTGTGATCCGTGTGCAGTTTTGGAAATGTGTGATATGATTTTATGCATTTCCTTTCCGGAAAATTATTCACAGGAGACATTTTTAGAGAGAAAATAAAATCGGAATCGTTTTGCCTCATATCTTTGAATATGTTTTGAAAATATTAACACAGCAAAAGTAAGATTGACTTGATAGATATTTTGATTTAATTAAACTTAACGCAAGCGCATATAATTATAACGCTGAAAATACAATGCACCTGTGATCATTACCCTGTTTTGAATGAAATTGTATTTTTATAGTGACTAACTAATTTTATATTGTGCAATCAAAGAGAAACTCTATTTTTTTGTTGCTAACTTTGGTTAAAAATATCGTTACTCTTGTTTATCGTAAGAAACTGCCAACATCTATGTGCGAATAATATTATGACCCTCCCATCTTAAGCTAATTATAACAACATGTATTGAAGGAACACATTCCTACATCGGGAGAACAAAATGGTCCTTCCGCGGCAATTACCTTGAATGTTGGATTTTATTCTGACTGGTGAAGGTAGAGATCACCTCGAAAAAATGGTAGTGCGAGGTGCTCCTTTTTGTTTTGGCATCTGCTGTTTCCCACGAACTTCTGATATCCAGGAAATGGAACCAAGAATTTAGAAGAGTATATCAAAATGTATCACTAGTGATTCGATCCTGAGATAGTGGTATCATTATCCTAGCAATTTACATATTGGATTACTTGGGAAGGCAGGCTAATGATTGAATAATCATTTGAAATGCTTTTATAAATAATTGAGTCAGAAATGTCGACATGTTATACTGTCTTACGCAAATATCACTATTATAATTGGAATCATGGCTCCAAAATAATTTTTCTTTTTGGTTTTCCAAATCGAAAACGTCTGCTATAAATTGCATATCCGAGTGTTTACAATCCGATCCGAGTGATTACAGGTCAATATTTCTAGTGTTGCTGCGCCGCAAAATCTTAGCGCACAAGTAAGTTAAAAACGTGGTAACATTCCTCGACATTGGGGGCTCTGTCGGAGCCCCTGATAAAAGACGGCACGGGTTTAGAAAGATTGCATAATGCGAAACACAGTTTGGTCTTTTTATTCACGGTTTCCTAAAATCAGGAGAGCAGAAAATTGAAGCGGATGTAATAATCTTAGACTTCAAGTAAGCTTTCGACACGGTTTCTCATGACACATTGGTAAATAAGCTAAAACTTTACGGTACTAAGGAGAAGGTAGTTTACTGGTTTAGAGAATCGCTATCGCATACAGAGTATAAGTTGTAGTAACTGGCATGAGCTCAACGTGCCGCAGGGAAGTATTTTAGGGCCCCTACTCATCCTAATGTACATCAAAGATACATATTTTCACATAAATAATATAATTATGTTTTTGTGCAGATGAAATGATAAATTTATCCATCTTTATAGGGAAATAAAATTGTCCGTCTATCATGAAAGTCTCTCCCGCAATTTAGACAATACTTCGGAGTGATGTAAGGATTGGTGCACGGTATACAAATATGTATTTAAAATGTAAAATAATGCCATTTCAGGGAACAAATTGGAAACTCAAAACCATGTAAAATGACGAGGAAAGAGGAAGGAAGAAGGAAGAGGGGCGTTCATAAGGGCGTCACCCTTTCAAAAACTTGGAGTTTTATTAATGGCTCCACTAACTAAAGATTAATGGAGCCATTTTAGATAGACACGGATTCGTTCGACGAGCTACAGGAAAATGAAAAGGAGTGCTGTTACTTTTGCAATCGAGGCGTCTTAATTGAAATACACGGCAAGTATTTGGAACCTGTTGGAGCAGGATCTTACAGGTATGTTACAGTATAGAAAAAATGCAAAGGAGGCTTTCAAGGTTTGCAAAAAGATTTTACGATTAAGAAGCAAGCATAACTCAAATACTGGAGGAAGAAGAATGAGAGACCCTCCAAGAACTAAGGGAGAACGCGAAGCACGACCACAGTAAAATAAAATCCGAGGTTCGGCGGTCGATAAACCTAGCTGCGTTCCACTAACCCCGAAAGCATCCATTTAGTTACTGAATGCTGGTGACCTAATACCTCCAGCCACACGTCTCCTCGGCGGTTTGTAGGAGATGGGATAATATACATGTGATATATTTTATTATTCTCTAATATTTATTACTCTAGAAATGTGTTACTGGCATCAACAGTGAAAAGGTGTCATTGTAATTTGTCTTTTGTCTGTATTTTGTGTATTTTAAATTATTATTGAAAAGTTATGTTTTCATTCTTGAATTTTAAATTATATTCCATCCATGTATAATATCCGTTAAATATATTTTAAATTCAGAATTCTAGAAAATTATCCTGCATGCGAAGATTTCAACTGAATTGCGCAGCTACTCAAATAAGTTTTAGGTAAAAAGTGTTTTCAAATGTAGAAATATCGATCCTCTCGAAACAAGGTCAAAGAGTACGTCTCTTCACCTTGGACTCACGCGATGTTTGCGCTCCTCACGCACTCACAGTGCCGACATTCTTGTGCTCGAGGTGAGGGAAATATACATTTTGTATACCTAATACTCATTTCAAACGATTTTCTTTAAGAATTTAAATTTGAATTTTCCTGAAATTCGTAGAAGAATCCTATTTCGTTGTAATAGCCATTGAGGCTGGGACGAATTCACAAGTGGAAGCGATAAGGAGGGAAAGGCTCTCTCGTTTCTCTCTAGATAATAACGAGTCGTTAAATTTTTATGTTAATACATGGTTCATGCGCCGTAAAATAATGCTTGCGTGGTTAAATATAATTCATTCCGTGGAAGGAAAACGGCCGTAATAAAATTCGGTGCGTGGACAATTCATTGAATATTAAAAAAAATGTTATGACCTTTCATACTAAATTGAAAGTCCTGAATAGGTACGCATGCAATTTAAACCTGACAACTAACACATTATACTATACCTGTTAATTATTAGTATATTTTTGCGTGGATTTTATTCAGCATAAAATAAACACTAATATATAGAGGGCTGACAGAAAGAGAGCCTAGGGATATTAAAATGGAATGAAATGCTAAAATGGAAAACAAATAGAGTAATATAGAAAGGAAAATTTGTGAAAAGTACAGCAGCGAGATATTTTAAAAACAGAATTTTGATTTGGTAGAAAAAACCTCACACGGATTTGAATCAGTCATCCTCGGATCACTACCCAAGCACTCAACAGCAATGAATACCATATCTTCATTTTTGTAGGAAGCCATAATTGATTTGGCTATAATTTGTTGATTCAGTTTATATTGTCACCTGTATAAATGGCAACACACCCTTAATCACCTTAGAATAATCCTCATTGAAGAAAAATATTGTACCATAAGAATAAATATGGCGTATGTAGCCGAATTTATGCATTAGATAAATGCTAAAGACGTTATCAGGGAAGGTTCAAAATATGTTGTTATAAAGTTAAGAATGTAAATTATGAACTACAAGGACAAATTATTTAAAGGAACATTTTTTTGGGTAGAAAGGCGATAATCGTAATATACTATGAAAATAAGTAGCAAACAATGTTAATTCCATTGGATATTTTAGAATGATTGAAGAACTAGTTCGTCCAAACTTAAGATCCAATCCATCAAAAAAAATCTGTGGTGAAAACAGATCTGCACAGAATTTTAAATGTGAATATGCCTTTAGTAAACCACAATATTTATAAATATTAGTAAGCGCAGTGATTTATTTATCATTGGCCTGTCGTACTGTGTGAATACATATTTCACCGTATCGTATAATTTTAAAACTTTCGGTTTGTGGTAGTTGGTAGCAATCGAATATAGAGTTGCAGGGCCTGAGACGAATGATTATTACGAGATCTATGATTATTTCTGTCATTTTATTTATCATTTCAAAATGATTATGGATTGTTGCACAGAGTCTAAAATATGTGTTTTCATTGGGCTAAACGTAATTTTTCTTTTTTGGAAGTGAAATGAGATTAACACAAATTTGGTTTCCTATAGCAATCGATATGTAACTGCTGGTTATTTGAAAAAGTGCATCTCTTTTCGTCAAATCTCTCACAAAATCAGTACATTTCTCTCTTATCCAGTGTTTTCTCGTGGAAAAAACTTATTCTGGTCTTTTCAGGTTAACGTTTGGTTTTAAGAATTTCTAAGATAAAAATTATCTGAAACCTTACTTCTTTGGTGTCAGGAGACAAAATGACCTCTAGTATAGTTAATTTTATGAAAAACTATTTATTCGCAATAATAAGAATATTTTCCGTATATGAGCGTTATTTTCCTACAGCAATGAGCTCGGAGCAAGTCGGAAAACATCAAGTATTAGATATTACGCATTTTGGTCTTGATAGATAATCACATATACTGGGTAAATGCGTTCCTGTCATCAATTTTGCTAGAGTTTTATGAACTACCTTGAATTAGTTAAATGAATTGTGCTATTTTAATGAATATGGGTACTGATTAACTATAGAATCACTATGGGAACTTTCAGGGGATCAAAAAAGCTTTTTCTAAAGCTGCAAACGAAACTATATAAAAAGTAAATAGAATAAATAGGACACGGAAACCATAAACTAGGAACAAGATGATTACAAAGGTAGTAGGGAGAAGAATATCAAAGATGGTATAAACAGAATTAGACAAAGTAAAGAGTAAAATAATATCCTAAGGAGGAAACAGAATAGGTAAAATAACAGTGGTTGAAAGGCACTGTAAGGGGAACTAGAAAGCTTACAGAGGAAGGGTAAAATTGATGCGCTTAAACAGGAAGGTGAAATTACCGTCAGGAAGTACGTAGGCGATGGGAAAAACATGTATACAGTCAATTTTAAGTCGTAAAAATTATTTCTTAAACGTAAAAAGGATCAAGGAAGATGGAAGGAATTTGTCGTGAAGATTTCAGAAGGTATTTGAAGACTTCAGAAAAATAAGTTTTATTTTGCATGTAGCAGAAGCGGATCTCATGATCGTCATTAGGAGGATGAAGAGCCGGTAAATAATAAACTAGAGGTTAATTTAATCAGTTTAGGTTCAGAAAGGGGAGATGCGAAATATTTAATACGATATGGATGCTTATATTGTTCCGTAGCGTACAATAGTGTGATTTGGATAGAGTTTAAGAATGCTTTGCAGAAAATAAGAGTAGATTGGAGGAATAGTTATTTAGCAGATAATTAAGTACTTATAGTGAAGGATTTAAGATGTAAAAAGAGTAAGGATTGGCAGTGTTAGGAAGAGCAGTGGGAGAGGGTGGTGAATTATCGCTTGTGCTGTCCAATGCAGGAGTCTACTTCATATATGTGGAGGAAATGGTTATAGAGACATTGAAAAAACTGGATACAGGAATGAATTTTGTTGGTATAACTAGCAAAATCCGTTAGGTTTGCGAATTATCACTCAATAAATTATCAGCCAGTCAAAGGTTTGCAAAAATTTCTATGGGTTATGAAAAGTCGGATATGGGATGAAAATACATGTGAATAAAACAAACGTTATGCAGTTGACAGATAAAGTTAAATATTGAAACAAGATTTCATAAAAGAGAGCGGATTGAATAGTTCACGCATCTCGGAAGTGTTTTGAACACAAATGGTCAACGTAGTAGGGACATAAGAATAAGGACTGCGTTAGGCAAAGAAAATTTCACCAGGAGAAGGGAATTGATGACAGGTACGTTGAGGATGTTAAGAAAAGACTAGTCAACACTTTGGCATGGAGCGTAGTTATGAACGGCGTGGAAGCAAGGTCATTGAAGCAGGACGATAGGCGTAGATTGGAGGCATTTTAAATGTGAGTGTGGGGAAGAATGATGAAGGTTAAGTGGACAGAAAGGAAAACGAATGAGGAAGAGCTAAGTATTGTAGGGAAGGAAAGGGAATTGTTGGGAGAAATCCAAAAGGGCAGAAAAGATAGATGCGAGGCATATTGATCGGCCGTGGGATGTTGAAGACTATGATAGAGGGAAGAATTTTAGGCAAACGAGGAAGGGGTGAGAATAGGATAGGGATGCTGGACGGGATGAAGGAAGCATGCTGAATTGAAGAGAAAATTAGGGCAGTGTTGGATGCCAGGTCGTGTTCTGTGGGAGACGTAAGGTAATTATCCTGACACAGGTGCCTAGGCTGTGTGAATAGAAAAGCTATTTTAACCGGCATATCACCATCAATAGTAATAATAAAAAAGTTATCTATCCTAGCAATTTTGATATTCCTTCTCAAAGTAATCCCTATTGGAGGCAATGAAATTTCCCCACTTTTTTTTATTCTTCGATATCATGCTACAAGCCAGTTTTTAGGCGGCCTTTCAGATGCAGCTCTTCAGCTCTAACCATTCAATCTGATGATGATAAACGGTTTTCACAAAGGCGTTTGTTCTCATTGAGGAACAGAAAAAGGTAACATAGGGGTGTATTTACTATAGGATGACTTTATATTCACTTTGTCGGAATATTTGGATCAACTTCCTGTTACAACACACACTTCTCAAGTGAAATATTTAATACTTATTGTTTAATGATTCGGAGCACATTGGCGCTTTATAAGATCGCAGATTTCAATGTGAAAATACGCTCCCTCGATAGCTCAGGTGGTTAGAGCATCCGCCCGGCAAGTGGAGAGATCCGGTGTTCAAGTCCCGGTCGAGGAAGATATTTTTACATTCGTGATCTGTTCACACCCGCCATCCCCACCTCTCTTGTGTTTGTCCTTTATATGTGTTCCTTTACCATTTTCCTTATCTCTATTTCAATGTGAATGAATATATATATATATATATATATATAGTTGATATAGATGATGTAGAAACACTCACGAGAGCAATATAACGTTTGGATGGCACAAATTCTTAAAACATAGAAATACAAAGAAAGGACACTCACATATGTAGTTTGGACGTTTCGGGGTAACAACCGTTGTCATCAGAACCTGATGCCGCCGAAACGTCAAAACTACATATGTAAGTGTCCTTTCTTTGTATTTCTATGTTTTAAAACTTTATATCTGAGTTTATATAAATATAAATGTATATTTATATATATTCATTTTTCGCAAAAGATTTAAAGAGGCGTAAAGTCTCCCGTTCTAGGGCTCCAAATGCCAAAATATATTTTTCTGCTCTGAGTTTTGTCGTTCGGAAGTGGGAGATAGGATAACATCACATTTACATTTACGTTTTTATTTTTCCGAGAACCTTTCCACGATTTTGGCACACACGATAAGAGTTCAAAACAGATTTGTTTCACTTTGGGGTCGCTTGTTGCTGTTTCTGAAAGATCCTTCTCCATGACCCCGAGAAAGACAATGGTTTTCAGATTTATTGCTACAGTTGCAATTTCGTGTGTATAAGGCCATTCAATTATCGTTTCGTAAAACCACTTTGTGCTCAATAAAAAGAAAATATAAAGTGAAAGAGTTGAATAAGCTGAAATATTTAGAACTGTATTTATAGTGAGGAGCTCTGGTGGAGCCAAAGTTCTCCATTTATTTGCTATTATACGTAAATAGCTTGCTATTATTATAGTAAATAGCGTCAGTTAGTTTGGTGCATTTTAGACCCAATAATTTTATCATTACTAATTCTTATCTTAATGCCGATTTTGTTATTTAGACGTTTTTACAAAGAAATAACGCTGAAGCATTTTAACCAATGTTATATATTTCCAATTATCTCTACCTTTCTGATTCAGTCTTCAAATTTAGTAGCAAATTCATCATGCGTTGGGGTATTGATCGCAATATGTTCACAGATAAGACGATTGGGTAAATAATTGAATGATGAAAAAAATAATGTAAAACCTTTTCCGCCTATTTGTTAAATAAATAGCGAAATGCTCTCAAGATTATTGATGATATAACTGGGTATCAATTTTCAATTGGTGTTTTCGTTGGCTGAGTAACATTTATGATGAAGCATTACACTTGGAACTCAATCGGAGGTGATTAATGGCCGATTACGCTATCGTTTTACTCTCGCTACGACAGCTGGAAAATTTTTTCTCAGCAGCACAGGAATGGTATGTTGAGGCTGTATTTTATTTTTCTTTCATGGCTTTCGAGGGGAATGAGAATGGAGGGAATGGGGTGACGGAGGATTTGGGGAGGGGGTAGATAGGAAGGCCTCGGCAATATCAACACCCCCGGCTATTAAAGTTTCCTAAGTGCAAAAGACCCCCCGGACTCGATTTCCCAAAACACGCTGCTACGTACATCCCTCCAAACGCCCTCCATCCCCCGAAATCCCTGCCCTGTACTTTATCCCTCCCCCCTGCGTCATCACACCCTTCCCTCCCTTCGCCCCGCCAACCCCTCGACAAGGAGTCACTCTCCGCACTCCCTCCCAGCGCCACACAATCGTTCCAGCATAATTTTTGTGAGCAATATAAATGCAATGTAAGCATTCATTTTTTAACTCGCTTTTGACGAGTTTTTAAACGCAATAGTCAAATAATTCTCATGCAAACTGAAAGTGAGCTAATAGAGTCTTACATATAGTCCAGATCTTAAAATATACAGGTACCTGTAGATATATGAATGATACTCGGAATGGAAGACATGAGTGCATTTTAATAAAA
The DNA here is from genome assembly GCA_037158775.1 of Hetaerina titia. Classification (NCBI taxonomy): domain Eukaryota; kingdom Metazoa; phylum Arthropoda; class Insecta; order Odonata; family Calopterygidae; genus Hetaerina; species Hetaerina titia. Next base: position 11,697,835 of record CM073770.1, read on the forward strand.
TAATTACTCATTTTTAACACATCTCCACACAAATTAAACATTTTTAAAATTCAAAATTATTCAAATCTTGTTTCATCAATTAGTGTTTTAATGAAATTGCTTCAATCTCTCCGTATATTGATCATTTTTGTGCATCCTGTTAATAAATTTAAATTAAAATATTTATTTATAAATAATCTTATTTGCAAATCAGTCAATAAATAATAACCTAGCTGATTTAAAATATCAACGGGTATTGAAATATAGTTCAGCAATGTACTCATTCATTTTTTAGGTGGGGTATGTACATTTTCCATTTCCCTCTCTCATCTATCTTTCTGATCGCCTAGTCCGTAATCCATGGTTTCTTTATCCTTTTCTTATTTAACATTCCTATAGTTTCTCTACCGGCCCTTGATATCCCTTTTTATATATACACTCGCGATATCTCTAGATATTCTCCCTTTCCTCTTCTCATGATCTAGATCTCCCTTTCCTCACTCATAATATTTTCTACAGCCTTCTGATACTCCTTTTTTGACGTTTCAGTTAATGATTCTACGTTCCTCCATTCCCTCAAATGCCTTCCCTGTTCTATCTTTTTCAATCGAACGATATACCTCATAATTACTCAATAAAATAGGTGCTCATGATATTTCTAAGTCTGTGTCTAGACATAAGATGGTCTAACTGATATCTTTTCTGAATATCGGGCATTTTCCATGCACAACTACGCCTGTTGTGGTGTTTGTATCAAGTGATTATGATTGAATCATGTCTTCTGCCGGATTCTAATGGTTTCTCTCCACTCTAATTCCTTATTGCTATGCCTTAGTCCGATATCTCACTCTCATTTCTTCCTTCGCCCGTCCATAAATAAATTCTTATCGAAATCTTAAACCACTATCAAATTCTTCTTTTCGGGAATACCTGTCAACATCTCTCGTGATTGTTAATATACCATATAAACAATCAAATTCAGTAGTTTTCGGAGCTCAATTTCTTTTTACTGTCCATTGTAAAATTCTTGGAAATAATAACTGAGGTGGTTCCCCGTTACCGTCTTCAATAGTGTTTTTAGCGTGACACCATCAGTTCATGGCCACGCCACTGGGGTCAGATGCCTTTGCAGCCGCCTCACTGAGGAACAGACGCTGCGTAGACAACCTTTCGTCTGGCTCCTAACCTTCGACCTATCTGGCATGAGCGATTCTACCAGGAGCAATCATCAATGCTCCTGCCAGTACAGCTCTAGGAGTCATCGGAACGCACAAGACCTCCCACCACTTCACGGTTCTAGTCCAATAGAGAGAGGGGTATGCGTACGTCGTTAAAAAAAATTAGAGATAGTTTCTGGTTTAAAAGTCCTCGTACAATCATTTTTCAGTTGTTATGTAATAGTATTAAAACATTTCATATATAACGATGGGGCCCTTCATTTGTGCTGCGAATTTGGAGATTTACGGGCCTGAGTTGATGCCTGTTGTACTCCCTAATGGCCTTTGCTAATCCTTGCATATCTGAGAATGAAATAAAAATTTTAATGCACCGACGATCATATGATAACTCAATCACTTATTGACTGAGACGCATGTGTTAACGAGACACTTATCCTATTGCTTTCAGAGAGCTCTTCTTTAAGACATTTCATTAGTTCAGTGTAATCGGATCTTTTGAGTGTCTTAAAATGGCACTGGCAGATTAATGCAATGGGATTACCTTTCAATGAGTTTTCCCGTCACATGGGTCGGCCGGAAGTGGTACAATACATCATTATCGACCCAGAATTAGTCGCGGGTCAGATGCCATTCCTAAAAGTGAACGGAAGAGTAGGATATGATTCACGAGAACATTTACGTCCCTTCCTGCTGCTGATGGACTCCTACGCGTTTTCTTTTGCTCACCGAATTCCGCCGAACCTACTTAAGGCAAATCTTAACAACATTTTTCAGTCTATGAGTAAATATTAATTTCATGATTTGCAAAGACATTGATTTATTTTATGATGGATTCCTATTATAATTGCGAAAAAAGAGTAACTAATCTTCTTGAATGACTAATTAAAATATTAACTTCTTTGTTTTCCCTCTTAAATGTTGGTTAGTCGCTTATATAATGGGAAAGACTAAAAATAATGTCGTTGAAGTTATTATATGCCTTTCCCTGGCGCATGTTTAATTTCAGAGAGTACATTCTTAGAATCCATTAAATTCAAGTTGGCTTTAATCATTACGCTGAATAAAGTCATGGATCGTTGTTAAATAAAATCCACTTTTGTTTCGCTTTCATAGAAATCCTCCTTAATGGGCTCGAATATACTCTTCGCGAATACTGTGAGCGGAGAAAATTTTGAAATAACGTTTTACAATGGAGCAACTTCTCTCATGCAGAAGCCCAGAAAATAATGACATTGCTTTTTATGCTCGCATAACTCCCGGTCACAATTGAATTCGACTCTTTGCGACTGCAGGAGAAACTTCAGATGAGGAAAGGATGCAAGTCGGAACTGTGTCATTTTTTTCTTTATGTTCATATTTACGCAGATACTGTTTTTCCCTATTTTTACTTCTACTTTTTTAGGATTTCTTTTACGACGCCAACATTTTTGAGAGGCGTCATCAAAGAGATGTACTGCGTGAAAAAAAATTAAGGGTGGGTGTGGGGAATTGTATAATGCGCCCTCATCCTGGCAGTGAAAATTCGTTAGAGTAAGTTTAGGAAGACACGACGTGAAGGAGGAAAGAAAAGAATAAGGTAGGCCTTATAAAATTAAGTCTAGCGTGAATAGCAGACTGAAAGGATAAATAGATCTTTATTTCATAGCAATAAATATTCAAGAATGTATTAATACTGCTTTGATGCACCAGAAAATAATGAAAGGACGGTTTTCGATAACGCTTTACCCAGCGAAAGAATATCCTGCAGGAGGCGTTTCTGGGTATTCCATTTTTCTTAAAAAGTGTATATATATATCTCCTAACATCTTAATTGGCTTAATTTTATTATTTTTTAAATTGACATTGTAGTCTATACTTTCCGAAAAATTCCAAGAAATAACAACTTGATTGATTAACAATATAGTTATTCCAGCTAGAAGTGATATTTATGAATACAGCACTTAGATAATTAAACGCAAAAACGTTGATATTCAAGAATTCAGACTTTTTTGGCAAGCAACCGATTGTAATTTTAAATGTTTAAAAAACTCTGTAGGTCCAGGTACAGTTTCTTAAGCAGGAAAATATTGTATCATATTAATTAATTAATCCAACAGAAGGGAGAATGTTGGGCAAGCTAGGTAAGGGTAGGAACAGGATAGGGATGTTGGACGGGATGAAGGGAGGAAAGAAGTACACCGAGATGAAGAGGGACCTGATATAGATTAGTTTGCTAGGTGGGGAGTCACAAAATGTTTATTTGATAGTTGTGTCCATCCAAAAACCTACCTTAACCGATAGATTACCTAATAATTTATTATCCTTCGGCCAAGTTAGCTTGTTATCGCTCTTTTCACTCTTTGATTCGTGGATCATGGCAAAATGTTTTACGAATATTATTATTAAAACATTTGTTGGTTCTATCAACATTATTCTAATCCACACTTCTGAAAGCCCTTTTGCATTCTAAATAAAACCATTAGAAATCATTTTAACTAATTAAACTGGAACCTGTGTTCAGTAATACTTAATCCTCTATCAACAGTAAAGCAATCATTTGGTATTTTGCATCAAAATAATGTATCCGAAATCACACTGTTGCCCAGTAATTAAAGCTAACTTCACTGTGATTTTATTGTTTCATGCCATCATCGTCATGCTATTTCTTTCACACGATTAAGTTTTCAACTCTATGATTACGCGAGGCAATGGATATCTTTCGCTTCTTCTAATTGCCAGGTTTCAGAAGTCTAGCCGTGAGAATAATAAATTTTTGTCGTAAAAATCTTTTGAATAAATATGTGAACATTTTAAAATTGCCGTGTAAGTGTGAATGGGACTTTTAAACGTGGACTGTTTCCTGTGAACAGGGGAAGTTCATTTTGCGAGGGAGGGAAATACATACATTCAGACTTCACCAAAGTCTGAAACACTTGTTGTTGCGACTCGCCTAAACCTGGATTGTGATCAATAAAATGCCTGTGGAAAAACAAAATTTCGTCGCTTAATATGAATGAATGCCTAGGAGTGACACCAGTTGTCATTGTATTAATTTTTTATTTACAGGGAACTCATTTTATCTAGGCTGAATGTATTTTGCTGAAGTCGTTCTTTGCATACATGAGCATTACCTATTGTAGTTTTCCCAAATCACGAGTAAAAGTTGAAATACCCTCAAATCTCAACTCATTCACCACTAATAATTGTCATTTTCTTTTCAATAAAATTAAAATATCCTATTTTCATAATTTAATAAGTCCTGCATATACGAGATCTCGTATATATATATATATATATATATATACATATATATATATATATGTATATATATATATATATATATATATATATATAATAAAACAAAGGTTATGCGATTTACCAGAAAGAAAAAGCTAAGCTAAATATTAAAATAGGCGGGGAAAAAATAGAGCAGGTAGAGCAGTTTACATATCTCGGAAGTGTTTTGGACCAATACGGTCAAAGTGGTAGGGACGTAAGGAGAAGAATTGCGCTAGGCAAGGAGGCTTTCTCAAGGAGGGAGTTGATGACGGGGACGTTGAGTAGGGATGTTAAGACAAGACTCGTAAAAACTCTGATATGGAGCGTAGCTATGTACGGCGCGGAAACGTGGTCACTGAAGCAGGAGGATAGACGTAGATTGGAGGCTTTTGAAATGTGGGTGTGGAGAAGAATGGAGAAGGTGAAATGGACCGAAAGGAAAACAAATGAGGAAGTACTGGAGATGGTGAGTGAGGAGAGGGGTTTGTTGAGAGAAATCGTATGGAGGCAGGAAAAATGGATGAAAGGCGTATTGAGCGGTAGTGGAATGTTGAAGAGGGTAATAGAGGGGAGAATGTTGGGCAAGCGAGGTAAGGGCAGGAACAGGATAGGGAAGTTTGACGGGATGAAGGGAGAAAAGAAGTACACCGAGATGAAGAGGGACCTGATATAGATTAGTTTGCTAGGTGGGGAGTCACAAAATGTTTATTTGATAGTTGTGTCCATCCAAAAACCTACCTTAAACGGTAGGTTTTAAGGTTACCTTCGCACACTCTTACTTTAAATTTTGTTCTCTTTTAGTATCTTTTGGGCAAATTTAGAGGATGATGGCAATACTACATATTTACACTGTTATCAAGCTAGAGCGATTAATGCTCTTAACACTGCAACTTCTACTCTATGCAATACATGCGTTAATATTTCCACGCATTCGCATTTCACGCATTAAGAATCAGCAAGAACAATCCAGATAGGATTTGGTAACAGTAGATTTCAACGATATGAATCTGTATGACAAGTCAATCAATTGAAGTCATTAAAAATAGGTTGTAGACACAGGAAGCGGCTCGAGAGTATAATAAAATGAACAATATAAATTTTTGAAAAAATGTCGTTAAGTGAGCTATCTTTTAAGTTGAATTGAAATTATCCAATTCCAAGTGGACGTGTGTGTGAGTGTGAGCTGAAATTTTGAACGGAATATTTTTGGAGGTTTGGGTTGATTGACAAGAGAGTCTATGAGGGGGTTTGTAATGATTGATGAAGAGAGAATGAGTGACGGAATTGGAAATGAAAGACTGTTGTTTCCGATTTTTAAGGGCCAGAAGTGTCGGCTCCGACAAATCCGTGGGGAATATAGGGATGAGAGCGGAAGACCCTTTCTGGAGAAGGGAACACGATACTCAAGGGATGTCTGCAAAGGGAAGATATTTTTTGAGAACAAGACGAAGAAATGGTAACGGAGGACAACAAATGAACCCTTTCGAAGAATTGAGCGAAGAAACGGGTGCTCATTCGTAAAAAAACACACCATATGTATGTACGTAGAGTAAATATATCTACAGGCTTGTCGATGTATCAAAGCTGACGATTTTTTTCATGGCAGAGCTAGAAAAAATTTGTAAAATTAGAACTGATGTTGGAAAAGATACTAAGTCGCGTTGAAGGCGGTGGATACTCATCGTTGAATTGAATGCATTCTAACCAAGCACTTTTTAGACGTTTTCGATGACGCTCCAAAATCCATTTTTGGGACTACTCAATGGAATCTGACGGCAGGTAGCCTACACTGTCTGGGTGATTATGTAAACCACTGGAAGATTTAAGAAACGTACTTCACTACCAGAAGGGTAAATGCTTGGGATTTTTCCGTTAATTTTTAGACTCATTTGTCTTTTCTTCTTATTTTCAAAAGTTAAATACTTCTGCCAAAATATTATTTACGATCGGTGAATTAAAAATAGAATCCCATCGCTCTATAAAGGAAAGAATCGTGATATTTTTCTAAACAAAAATACTCCAGATGTATATCCATTGTGATATTGATCCTAATAAGTTATATCTCTGAGTAAACTTCAGTTGTTGTAACAGCTATTAAATGCGAATACACTCCTTTGCAATCCATTCCTTATTACTTAAATAAGAATACCAAATTGCAGCATTCCGTTTAATAATTATTTTAAAATATTTTAGTAGGTACCCCATTAGCATCCCTCTTCGCTTGACTTCGTCTTTCTGATTACTTTGCCTACCATGTGGGAATAGCCTTATTTATTCTCTACTGTTATTCTCCCAAAAATTCATCGTCTCTCAAGATGTGGCCGATCAATTTCACTTCTCCCTTTCCGTGCTGCATTCTACATGGTTTACAAACTTAATATTTTGTATAAATTTTCGTTTCCAACTTTTTATTAACCATATAGCTGTGAAAAATGTACCAATCTATGAATGCTTCGATAATATTCAACAGATTCAGGCGAGATGTTGTTAAAGTTCGTCATTATAAGAAAAACAAAATTTGCACTTTTCCACAGATTTATTTGTAACGTATAACGCGTTTCAGTTTATCGAACCATCTTCAGGTCTTGTACCTGAAGATGGTTCAATGAACTGAAACGTGTTATACGTAACAAATAATTCTGTACAAAAGTGTGAATTTGGTTTTTCTCATAATGCTTCGATTATTTGCTATTACGTTTTTAAAGTAATATCTCTCATGTTGTGTTACCTTAATCGTCTTTTTTGTTTCTTATTTCTTTATATTCAAATGGGAGCAAAGTATCCGTTTACTGTAAACTATCTTACACTTACTACCTTGAGGTAATCTGTACTTGATATCCTAAGGCCTTTTTCTATCTTTTACACATTCACTGATTGTTGATAGATTCTCTAGATCTTAATTAATCTCTCCGTACCAAAACAACTGCCTTCAGCTATTATCTTCCCCAATACAGGATTTTAGTTCTCTTTTATGAAATTCATGCATCAGTTGCAAATAAGTTCTAGAATGCCTGCAACTTTTCAAGAATGCTAAAAAAACTCATTTTGTTCCCGAAGTACATGGCAAAGTTTCCCATAGTGGGATAGATTATTAATTAATTAATCCAGATAAAAATTTCAAACCGCTCCAATATTGAGTATTATTTTCTTTTTATTCCAAAATTTTACTTCCCTGAACTATTATAATTTTTAAGAAATTTATCAAAGATCGTACGGGAAAAAATCGCGATGGAATATGCGTTTTCCGTCTATCCCTAAGATAACGATAAATTGATATTTACCGCCTCCATTCAATATAAAATGCTCATATTATTCCTTCTCTTTCCACGTTTCCATAGTACTCTCACCTCTTTTACGTTCTTCAATATCCCATTGCCAATCCAAATGCACTGAATTCATCTTCCCTGTCTTCTTTGGCTTTCTGCCTTTTGTAACTCACCCACCTAGCGTAACACTTTCCCGTTGGCTTTCATATCTGCCCATTACACCTTTTCCATCCTTTTTCTCTCTTACACTCCCAAAACCTCAAATCAGTGCCTAGCATCATTTTTCTGGGCCCATATATCCGTGCTGTACAGAACTATGTTCCACCTAAATATTTTAACGATTTTTGGAGATTTTATTAACAATATTACCCTAACTTCTTGTCATCTGTTCATTTTCCTACGAAAAAGCGCTATCTTGGTCTAAATACATCATTGACAGGCAATATTTTCACGTTCTCTAATTTTGATCTCATATTTTAATGACAAACTAAGCCTTTCTCCTTGTTGAACACTTAAAAACCATTGTTTACACTGTTTCTTATCCCGTACCTATCGTATAGATTTTATAATCCGCTCAGCAAAGCTTTCAACCCCCTGGTAGTCTGGAAAACTAAAACTTGATAACTTGCACAACTTACTAAATCGATTGATTATGCTCCGAATTTCATTTATATCATCATTTATCTCCATGTCTCTTTACTTATTTCTTCACCTATGTGTTGAAAAACACGGATTACAATTGCCGCCGTGTCTCACCCTTCTTCCAAAAACATTGCCCATCCGGTCTCCGCGTTCCCCTCTTACACATGAGCACTGTGTGACATGCACAGGTTGCCATTAATTCTCCTGTCCCTGCAATCTACTCCTATTTTCTGCAACAAATTAATAAGTTCTACCCAATTCACTCAATAAAACTACGGAACTAAAACACCCCTCCTAAATGGTACTCCATGTTCATCTCTATCATTGCCAAAATTACTGAAATGACATCATGGGTGTTTCTCCGCTTCTAGATCCCCAAATAATCATCCCCTAAGTAATTGTTTGCCCACTTCTCCAACCTCTAATTGATGATCTTGAGTACCATTTTCATATTGCGAAATTAAACTTATTGTACTATATTGTACCTCACTTATTACCGCTTTTCCATTTTTTCGGAACTTACACTGAAATCTTCTGTCCAGCTTCCTCCGAAAATTCTACGATTTAGTTCATAAAAATCTTCCTTTGAATGTTTTCTTAAACGTTCTGCGGGAGATATTCAAAACCAAAAGCGGCCTTCTCTGATTTTAATTCCTTTATTTATCTTTCTCTTAATTTTCTTATTGCTCTCTCTGTCTCACACTCCAGTAAATCTGTATTATGCTATTCCTTCCCAATATTAACTTCCCTGGCACTTTAATAATATGAACGGATTTTCCCGTCTTGCTACCTGATAGTGTTTTAACTTTTCCATACTGTGTACTTTATGCACCCTTTCTTTGAAACTTTCGATAACCTCACCTTGCGTTTTTCACCACGCTTCTTTCCCTATAGGTATCCCATCACTGTAGTTATATTTCATCCTGTGATTTGTTCTAACGAATTAGGTCAGAATGGAAACTAAATGACTATATGTGAATTGAATTTGCCAATTATAGAGCCACAGGGTCAAAATTTTAGCAGTGGTGCATTTTTCAGATCGTCCAATCAGATAGATCCTGAGAGTTACAAGAGTGGAAAAATCGCTCTGTGAAAACGATCGTAAGAAACGTGGCGCCAAAAGTTCTACATATAATACAAACTTGCCGGGGAGATCTCGAATATTCTCCTGAACATTCTCCAACGCACTTTTGCCAGCCACACGAGTACCGCAGCATCCCACTCCGCCCACATTACTCCCCCTCTCCCCCGGAGGCCATCCGCTTAACTTCTGAAATCAGGGGGCGGGGGGCGCTCGCGTGCGTTTGTGTGTATTACGCACGTGCGTGTGTGTTAATACGTGTGTTTGAGACGCGGTGGGTCGCAGGGCCTTGTCATACAATCCTTAATCCTCATTCCATTATCACCCCGGCGAGAAACTAATTTTCCGCGGCCACGCCAAGCAAACGACAACGATAATCACGGAGGAGCGATCTCAACTAAGCCCTCCGGAAAATCCCGGGCTTTTCTGAAAGGGGGAGAGGACAGCGTGCGGCGGAAGGGAAAGGCTACCCCCACGAAACGCGTCAGTGCGCATGCGCATTTGCCGGGAACGTTTGCAGCACGGCCGAACTTAATTCTTTTGGAGTGCGGGATGGGAAGCAAGAGTGCCAGCGTCTCTGACCAAGTGAACCTATGATAGATGAGTGTCCCACTGTCGCACACCCCAAAATCAAGCAACCCCGTCTCCTATAACTTCGGTTTAAATAACTTAAGGGGGGACATCCTAACTACAAGGGAGTAGATAATGAAAAAAAAGATTTTTCTGACTACTCCCAAATACGGAAACAGGACTACGTATTGACCTTAGGTATGTATGTATGTTTCTTTATATAAATATATATATATTTTTTTTAAGGTAATCTACCGGTTAAGGTAGGTTTTTGGATGGACACCACTATCAAATAAACATTTTGTGACTCCCCACCTAGCAAACTAATCTATATCAGGTCCCTCTTCATCTCGGTGTACTTATTTCCTCCCTTCATCCCGTCCAACATCCTTATCCTGTTCCTGCCCTTACCTCGCTTGCCCAACATTCTTCCCTCTATTACCTTCTTCAACATTCCACTACCGCTCAATACGCCTTTCATCCATTTTTCCTGCCTCCATAGGATTTCTCTCAACAAACCCCTCTCCTCACCCACCATCTCTAGTACTTCCTCATTTGTTTTCCTTTCGGTCCATTTCACCTTCTCCATTTTTCTCCACACCCACATTTCAACAGCCTCAAATCTACGTCTATCCTCCTGCTTCAGTGACCACGTCTCCGCGCCGTACATAGCTACGGTCCATATCAGTTTTTACGAGTCTTGTCTTAACCTCCCAACTCAACGTCCCAATCATCAACTCCCTCCTCCTTGAGAAAGCCTCCTTGCCTAGCGCAATTCTTCTCCTTACGTCCCTACCACTTTGACCGTATTGGTCCAAAACACTTCCGAGATATGTAAACTGCTCTACCTGCTCTATTTTTTCCCCGCCTATTTTAATATTTAGCTTAGCCTTTTTCTTTCTGGAAAATCGCATAACCTTTCTTTTATTAATATTGATTCTCATCCTATATCTTTCGCACTGAACCTCCAATTCACTCAGCAATGCTTGCAACCCCTTGGCTGACTCAGAAACTAATGCTTGGTCATCAGCAAACCTAACCGATTTTACGAATTCCCCTCCGACTTTCATTCCTACCTCCAGTTCTTCCCATGCCTCTTTAATCATTTCCTCTACATATACGTTGAACAGTACCGGTGACAATGGGCAACCCTGCCTTACACCTCTTCCTAACACTGCCCATCCAGACTCTCCGTTCCCCACTCGCACCTGAGCAGTCTGAGACATGTACAGGTTGCGGATCAGTCTCCTGTCCCTCCAATCCATTCCTATTTTCTGCAATACACGCATTAATTTTTCCCAATTTACTCTATCAAACGCTTTTTCGAAATCTACAAAACTGGCAAAAACGTCCTGGAGGTATTCTATATTCCTCTCGATTAGTGATCTCATTAGTGCAATGGCATCCTGCGTACCTGTTCCCTTCCTAAACCCAAACTGATCATCCCCAAAGTAATCATTTGCCTTACTCTCTATCGTTTTGTTGATGATCCTGAGAATAACTTTAGCTGCGTGGGATATCAAACTTATTGTTCTGTAATCCTCACATGATAGGGCCTTTGCCTTTTTTGAAATAGGAACTAACACCGATGTCACAAAATCTTCCGGCCAGATTCCTTCTTCATAGATACTACGAGTCAGTCCATATAGCGCCTTCTTCGCGCAATATCCTAAACATTTCAACAGTTCTATTGGTATGTTGTCAACCCCTACGGCCTTATTTGCTTTCATCTCCTTTAATGCTCTTTCTATTTCATCGTCAGGTATGCCTGGACCTAAGCTATCTTCTACGTCATGTTCCTTTTCTACGTCTAACCTTGTCGGCCTAAGTTCTTTACCATACAGTGTTTCTATATATTTCTTCCATGTCTCTTGGATTTTTCCTGGTTCAACTATTATCTTACCCCACTTATCTTTAACTGTTAGCAAAGATCTTGCCTTCTTACTTCCCGATAATAACTTAACCTTGCTGTATACAGGGTTCGTCCGGAAAATAAGTGTACTGATTTTTTCCCGCCGCTCCAGGCGCGCCCAGCACCGTTCTGACGGACTGGGATTAGAGGGGGGTATGTTGGCAAGCGACGCTGAAAAAGACAGTCGCCATTGAGCTGTGGTGTAGTGAGGAGCTTTGTTAACGCGAACCTCCACGCTCGACCCACGTCAAGGAGCACGTTATTCCATCAAATTTGCGGTAAAGCTTGGGAAATCGTCTACCAAAACTATCGGTATGATTAACCAGGCTTACGGGGAGTCAGCCATGTCCAGAAACATGATCTTTCGGTGGCACAAGATGTTCGTGGAGGGCAGAGAAGAGGTCGACGACGAACCACGGCCTGGAGGCCCATCAACGACACTCACCGACGAAAATGTGCGAAAAGTTCGCGATGTACTGAACTCTGATCGTCGTCTTAGTGTTCGGATGATAGCAGAGCAGTGTAATGTGCCAAAAACAATAGTGTACGAGATAATTAGGGACCAATTACAGATGCGAAAAATTTGTGCAAAGTTGGTGCCGAAAGTGCTCAATGATGATCAAAGACTCAATCGTTTGGAAATTGCGACACAACTTGCGGATCACTGCAAAAATGATCCACATTTTTTAAAGAACGTTGTTTCGGGTGACGAGACGTGGGTCTCTGAGTACGACCCGGAGTCGAAGAGACAAAGTGCGGAGTGGCACACCCCATCATCACCCCATCAAAAGAAAGCTCGCATGAGCAAATCTCGGATCAAGGCGATGATCATTGTCTTTTTTGACAGAAGGGGAGTCGTCCACTACGAATTTGTACCTGAACGACAAACTGTAAATGCTGCATTTTACGTCCAAGTGCTCGACAGGCTTCGAAAACGAGTCACCCGCGTCCGGCCAACAATCAAAAACATCTGGCGGCTGCTTCACGACAATGCGCCTTCTCACACCGCGCTTGTCATGTCGGACTTCTTGGCCAAGCACGGCGTGGAAACTCTGCCGCACCCGCCCTACAGCCCGGACTTGGCACCACCGGACTTCTTTCTGTTCCCGAAGATAAAGAGGAGTTTGAAAGAAACGCGATACGGGACTTTGGACGCCGTCAAAGAGGCCGTGACGACGTGTCTTCGAGAGGTTCCCGATGATGCCTTCGCGGGAGCGTGCCAGGAATGGGAACGCCGCTGGAACAAGTGTATCGACTCACAAGGGTCCTATTTTGAGGAAGATTAGCTTAAAATATGTAAAAGTGTAATAAATTTCTTTTCCTGAGCTCAGTACACTTATTTTCCGGACGAACCCTGTATATATATTTTTATATATACCTTTGACAGAAACACGAAATATGAGAAAACATAAAAGGAACACTCACACGTTCTCATATTGTGTGTTGCTGAAAACGGTTTTTTGTGTTACCTCCGTGTTACTTCGAAGAAATCATATATATATATATATATATATATATACATATATATATATATATATATATATATATATATATATATATATATATATATATATATATATATATATATATATATATATATATTTATATTTATATGGCCTGCTTATGGCCACCATCGACGTCATCTCCCTCTATACTTCTATTCCCCATGCAGAAGGCCTATCCTCCCTCCGACACTATCTTTCTCTACGCCCCCCACCCCAGTGCCCCTCTACCGAATTTCTCCTCAATCTCGCCACTGTCGTCCTGACCAAAAATGCATTCTCTTTCCAAAACTGTTTTTATCTCCAAACGAAAGGCACAGCGATGGGAACGAGGATGGCGCCATCGTACGCCAATCTCTTCATGGGCCACCTTGAAGAAAATTTCCTTTCACAGCAACCCTTCCAACCTCTTTTCTGGGTCCGCTACATTGACGACATTTTTATGCTCTGGACACACGGCTCTGATTCTCTTGACAATTTCTTATCGGCCTTAAATTCTTCTTTCACTGTTAAATTCACTTCTTCCATTTCAGACTCCACCATCACCTTTCTTGACACAGACATCTCAATTCACAAATAACAAATTCACAACTTCAGTACACATCAAAGCCACCAATCATCAACAATATTTACACTATACTAGTAGTCATCCTTCTCATACCAAACGCTCAATTCCCAACTCTCTCTCTATCCGCGGACATCGGATTTGCAACACCACAGCTACCCTCAACAAATACCTCCACAATCTACACCATGCACTCCACAAACGCAGTTACCCAGAAAAACTCCTACAGGATAAAATCTACCGCTCCACCCGACCACACACACCACAGAATAACAACCCCACATCTGACGCTGGACACAACCTTTGCACAACCTACAATCTACGTAACTTTTGCAAATGTCAAGTTATGACACTAAGATTTAAAGGGAATATCAACAACAGATGTACCAATTTAACAAAAAAAAACAGAACTCAAATCGGAATGATGGGAGCGCCACACGGTGGTTATTCCGGGAACTTTTTGTTCAAGGTAGTATGTTGACTACGCTTCTTCCTACCCCTTTATTTAAAATTATGGCAACCCCTCGTTGGCTCTCGTCCCCGCCGCTGTATATCACTCTATAATTGTCACTCCAGTAATCCCCGCTATCCTTCCATCTCACCTCGCAGAGGCCTAAAGCATCTATATTACCTCTTTCCATCTCTCGCTTAATATTTTCTAATTTGCCTCTCCTCAACATTGTCCTGACATTCCAGGTTCCTATTCTAACTACTTTCGCCTTGTTCTGGGTCTTCTGTCCTGCTGCAGTTATTTCTTCCCTGCAAGGGTTTCGTGGGATGACGACCGCGGAAGCCTTGCCTCTCCCGCTGCCGGGCACGACACACGGCCTCTTGGGCCGAGTCCCGTAGTTGCCAGGACTCATATTATCTATAGTGCCCATCATTATATTCTTGGGAATCATAATTGAGGTGGTTTCCCGTTGCCTTCCTCAATAGTGTTTTTAACTTGACACCATCACTTAATGGCCGCCCCACTGGGGTCAGACGCTATTGCAGCCGCCTCACTGAGGAACAGACGCTGCGTGGACTACCTTTCGTCTGGCTCCTAACCTTCGACCTATCTGGCATGGGTGACCCTTCCAGGAGTAATTATTATTACTCCCGCCAGTACAGCTGTAGGGCCATCGGAACACACAAGCCCTTCCACCACGACAAGGTTGTAGTCCATGGGAGGATATATATATATATATATATATATATATATATATATATATATATAATCTTGGAAATGACGCTCTCCGGCGACGCACAAACACACAAACACTAAGACAACAAACACCACACACATAGAAACATAAAAGAAGGACACTTACATTGGATATTTACGTTTCGACGGCACGGCCGTCGTCATCAGAATCATCAGATTCTGATCTGACATCTGATGATTCTGATGACGACGGCCGTGCCGTCGAAACGTAAATATCCAATGTAAGTGTCCTTCTTTTATGTTTCTATGTGTGTGGTGTTTGTTGCCTTAGTGTTTGTGTGTTTATATATATATATATATATATATATATATATATATATATATATATATATATATATATAACTTAGACAGCAACACACAGCACGAGAACACATAAAAAGAACACTCACAATAATATCTTGATAATTTCGACGGACGGAGGTTCTAGTCCGTCGCAATTATCAAGATATTATTGTGAGTGTTCTTTTTATGTGTTCTCGTGCGGTGTGTTGCTGTGTATGTTTTTTCTTCAACACTTCCGTGTTACTTCGGAGAAATCATCTATGTATACATATATATATATATATATACATATATACATACATAAATATAATGTATATATATATACACATATATAATATATATAGCGTTGGACTACTGGCCGGAGGGTCCCGGGTTCGATTCCCGGGCAAGGCACTTTGGGCACCTGCAGCTCCACCCAAGCTAGTTAATTTTTCGGGTACCAGATCTTTCTGGGAAACCATAACCGGCACAGGGAAAGGAACTGGCCCCCCTACCCTGATGTGTGAATATTCACACGCCGTCGGGCTTGGTACATGGGTGAGCTCTACCATCACCTACTAAACCGACCTTCGGGTTGATTACTGTGTTTATGGTTTTTTTATAATATATATAAACATGAATGTAATATAAAAACATAGATAAAACTTAGACAACAACACACAATATCAGAACACATAAAAGGAACATTCACTCATTATTTCTTGATCATTTCGACGGGATTCTCCTCCGTCTTCTTCGGAAAGATTAGTTAGAACTGACTGGTGGAATGAATGTGGAAGAGAGAGAGAAGGGGAAGGTGAGAACGAGGAGCGGGGGGGTGGAAGGGGAAAGGGAGAAAGGAGGCTAGAGGGGAGCTGAGATGGGATAAGAATGAGACGGGGGATGTGGAAATAATCCCAAGCGGCACAGAACACAAAGTCAATCCGCAGGCATTACAACATCTACGACCCAGATGTTAACTAACAAAGTCGTCATCAGGACTCAAGAAGTCAAAACTCAGGACAAGAATAACACAATATATGCGGACAAACAAAATATCTTACTATCCCGCATGAAGCAAATCCACACCTGTCCACTTCAACCCTCTACAATTACCCTACTTCCCTGGTCTTCCCTCAAATTCATCGTCAAAGACTATACCCCATCCTCTAAAACCACAACGTTTCGTCCAGCCTTCTTCCCAAATGCCCGTCTCTTACCTTCAAACGGCCCGCCAACCTATGAGATCTCTTTAAATCCACCAAGCCTCTTTCCAAATCCCCTCCCACCCCCACAATCACACTTACTCCTTGCTTGCGAGCAAAATGTAAAACTTGTCCTATTTTTACCACTCCACCCCTCTCCATCCCACCTTTTAACTCTCTTCCGCCCTTCTTCCACTCCTAATGCACATCTCAGTATGCAGTCTATCTTCTGACATGCAAACTCTGCCCGGCATTTTACATAGGCCACTGCTCCACACACCTGAACCTCAGGATAAACAGTCATCGCGCCTCATGTAATCCTTCTTCCCCGTCTGCGGGTCTTCCCATTTCAAAACATGCCTCCCACCACAACATCCCCCTCAACCAATGTTACAGTGTTTCCGTTCTAGCATCCCTTCCCCCATCCGATAACCCTATAAAATTAAAAACTATGGAAATGGCCTTTGAACACACACACGAGGTGTGTTAACAAATAACGAGAATTTATTTATTTCGGGGGCTTGGAGAGCCGATTGTCAAATTTTTTATTATGTTGGTAATCATGCCCTTGAAGTATGATAAAATACTATACTGTAAGTGTACTGTGTAATAGTACTGTACAGTAAAACTATGGCAGTCGATGAAAACGTGTAAAAAGTTAAAGAAATGGTTATGAACGATCGCGCAATCACAATTAGAGAGGTCGCCGATGATGTTGGCATATAGATTGGATCATGTCGTGACATTTTTTCCAATTTTTTGGGTATGAAATGCGTGGCAGCCAAATTCGTTCCAAAATTGTTGAATCGTAAACAAAAACAGCGGCGAATGGAAGTTGCTCAGGAGTAACTAAATGAAGCAAACGACGATGCAGAATTACTGAAACGTATTATAACAGGTGACGAAACATGGGTTTATGGATATGAAGTTGAAACTAAGGCTCAATCATCCTAGTGGAGGCATTCTGGATCGCCAAGATCGAAAAAGGCTCCACAAGTGCGGTCGAACGTGAAGGTTATGTTCACTGTGTTCTTCGATTTTAATTGCATAGTGCATCATAAATTCCTGCCACCAGGTCAAACGATCAATAAGAAGTACTACCTACAAGTCCAACGCCGTTTGCGTGAATCAATCCGAAAAAAACGCCCGGATCTGTGGAAAAACAATTTATGGATTTTGCACCACGATAATGCACCAGCTCACACTTCATTGCTTGTTCGTAAATTTTTGGCCAAAAATAATACTCTAACGATGGCCCAACCTCCATATTTGCTAGATTTAGCTCCGTGTGATTTTCCTATTTCCAAAAATTAAGAGAACCTTGAAGGACCGTCGTTTTACAGCCGTAGATGACATTAAAAGCGCATCGCTGAAAGAACTATAGGATATCTCAAAGATCGAGTTTGAGAAGTGTTTCGGGGATTGGAAGAAGCGCTGTCACAAGTTCATAATCTCCAATGGGGACTATTTTGAAGGTGACAACATCAATATATAAGAAGAAATAAATATTTTGTCCGAAAACATTAAAAATATCGTTATATTTTATAAACACATTTCGTGTATGATATAAATGGAATTTACACGAGTAGACAAAGACAAAAATATAGAAACACATAGTATGAAAGAGAAACTCACTAGGTATCGAATTTTTGGTGGTCTAACCACCTTTCTCAAGAGGAAAAAGGAACGGAACTCCGACTTGAGTATATATATATAATCAACCCGTAGGTTGGTTTAGTAGGTGATGTCTGAGTTCACCCAGTATTCACAGATGGCAGAGTTCACAGAATATTCATACATCAGGGTACGTGGGCCGCTGCCTTTCCCTGTGCCGGTTATGGTTTCCCAGGAATATTTGGTGCCCGAAAAATCACAAGCTTGGGTGGAGCTACAGGTGCCCAAAGAGACTTGCCCAGGAATTTTACTCGGGCCCTCCGGTCAGTACTCCTACGCTCTACCTCTGAACTACCGCGACCCGCATATACGCACGTATATTATATATGTTTGTATGTATATGTAATTGCTTTATTTTTTGCTGATGTACCGGTTATGGTAGGTTTTGAATGCACAAAAACTACCAAATAAATCTCTCCTCTTCTAACAAAACACAACCCAAAATCCTATTCTACATCAGGTCCCTCTTCATCTCTGTGTACTTTCTTCCTCCCTTCATCCCATCTAACATCCCTATCCTGTTCCTGCCCTTTCCTCGTTTGCCTAACATTCTCCCCTCTATTACCTTCTTCAACATCCCACTGCTGCTCAATACCCCTTTCATCCATTTTTCCTGCCTCCATAGGATATCTCCCAACAAACCCCTCTCCTCACCCACAATCCCTAGTACTTCCTCATTTGTTTTCCTTTCGGTCCATTTCCCCTCCATTCTTCTCCACACCCACATTTCAAAAGTCTCCAATCTACGTCTATCCTCCTGCTTCAGCGACCACGTTTCCATGCCATACATAGGTTCCATACGCTCCATACGCTCCATATCAAAGTTCTTACTTCTTTTTTTTTTGATATCCTTACTCAACGTCCCAGGCATCAATTCCTTTTCTGCCTCATCATAAACACGCATGGTTTTTGTGCATGTCCTTTTCATATTATAGCGTATAAAGGTCACTCAATTATGATTCATGGCACACGATATGATCATATTTATTTACTATTTTTAAAATATTGATTTAGAACTGTTCTCATCACTGAGCTGGTAAAGCATAACAATACTTTTTTAATTTTCGAAAAATATTGTGAAATATCGAGTATCGTACCCGATTTGGACTAACGTGAAAAACGGTAATTGATCAATCACTAGTTGACACGTAATTTCATAATCGATTTTTATCTTTCCTAAATTATTTCCATCTAATTAATATTTTATGCTTCCTTCATTGCTTTAATTTTAATGAGTTTCTTAGATTAAAATAACCGATGGCAGTCCAGTGTAACATCCGTTTCTGTGTAGCGTGAAAATTAGTGGGGGTAGCTGAATGGTCACTGTATTGACGTACACAATAGGGTAGTACGCCTCTAGCTGGGGTGTTTGGAAGGTTGCGCTGCTTGTCGTTTGTTCATAATAGCGATTCAAAATGAATAATACACTTTATATTTCCGCAACATTTAAAGTTCGTTCAGTTATAAACTTGTTGCTAAATAAAAAATTTAAAGCTGCTGACATTTATCATCAGGAAGTGGGCGCTTACTATGGACCAAATATGACGAGTGACAAGAGTTGTGCGTCAGTGTTGTAGTTTGCTAAAGAGTGAACACAAATATCCGTGATGATCAGAACAGTGGCTGCCGTCTGCGGTGAAGAATAAACTGCGACAATTGCACTGCAAAAATTGACGAAAAGTTCGTGAAAACCAGCGTTTTACGATATCTGAAATGTTTATAAAGTTTTCCACAGATTTCTACGACTCTGTTGGATGTAAACACAAGTCTAAAAGTATAGGTTATCACACGTTTTGAGCTCGTCTAGACGAGGAACTTCAAGATGCTGTCATCGGTTGACTGCGATCTCAGGCGGCAGAATTTCATGCAGAGAGAATTTGAAAACCAGCACAAAGATATGTTGAATGTTTAAAATTGTTTGGCGAATATATATTAAGTAGAGATATGTATTTGTGAGATGAAACTATTTAATTTTATCCATCTATTTCAATGTAATTTTTATGGCATGATGGAAATTACTTTATGGACAGCTCTCGTAGTGGAATCAGTTTTTCTAAATTAATTTGTCAAACTAAAAAAATATGCTCCTAATATCATAAAATTTTACTACATATTATGTTCAACGTCGCCTTAAACTAGAATAGATAAAACCGCACCACGCCGCCTTTTAAAATAAGAATCTTTTTTTCTGACATTTTAACGATTGCGTGACCCGAATCTTCATTTAAATATTGTGAAATACTCAACTTTTGGTCAGATTCAGTCAGCTCCGACTTCATTCCCAGGGGTGACCAGGCCAGTTCCCACAGGAAATTGAATGGACAGGAGGCTAGAGGGGTTGGGGTGGAGTGGGCTGGGGTAGTACTAGAAGGAAGTGGTGCCGGAGACATATCCGACGCACGCCCGCACTTACACTTAGGCAGGTAGGTACACATACATGCATACATATTATCTCGCCAACCAAACGGGTTGCATATGCAAAGGGAGTGGAGGCAGATTTCCTACAGGGTGAGATGGGGGAGGCAGTAGTTTGTCGCCGTGGCGCCATCTATCACGCTGCATTAAGGACGGAGGAGGGAGTGGCTCGTGGGGGCGTGAGTAGGGGGTTAAGGAGGAGGCGGCGGGGGGAGGGAGAAAGGACGGCTTTTTCGGCGGAGGCGTAATTTCGCCAGAGCGGAAGATAGGGCGTGAGGATAGATGGCGGGGGCTGCGGCGGGCGGCGCGGCGGAGGGAAGGAACGGGGCTGGAGGGAGAAGAGGTCGGCGGGCGACACGCGGCCTCCCACCCCCCTCCCCCAATCCGAAGCCCTCTAACGGAAGGATGATGAAGCGCTTTTCGGCCTTCATAATGCTCCCTTGTTTCGCCATCCATTACGATTCCCGCGCCCCGCTCCGAGACGACGGTTACACGGTTCTCAGTCGCTGGGAAAGGGGGGGAGAGAGAGAGAGAGGGAGGGAGAGGGCGGGAGAAAGGGAGGAGGGATAGAGAGGAACAAAAGAGAGGGGAGTGGGTTCACTCCGTTTGTTGCCCCCTTATCGGGAGGAAGCATCTCAATTACGTGATTGATTCGCCCGCAGCCGCTAGATGGATCTACCTGCCTCTGAATTGCCGCCGGGGTGATTTGTTACTCCCTCTCACCTCTCCGTCGTACCCCCCGAACTGCTTCGCTCCGACTTTTTTCTGCGTCCCCTTTTTGTCCTCTTGTTTCTCCCAAAGAAACGAGCACCCTGCCACAGGCTCGTTGGGGGCGTTAAATAAAAGGAATTCTTTTAGGTTGATTATGCTTTCAATGGCCACGAATGAGCACACTTTCGCTGTGTTTCCTTGTTCTACTATCGTGTCTAGAGGAGGGTGGGATGCTCACGCTATCCGCTGGTTTTGATTGACGATAGGTGGGTTTCATTTAACTAGGCCTTATTTTGAATTAATATTTTTTTAGTACCCTGCAAGACACCAATATGGTGTGTGGCAGAGGGTGAAGACATACCAGATTAATTGTGACCCTAATGTGACCCTACCGAGGTCGGGAACTGTTATTCTGATCCCTTATTTTTTGTGGAAACAATGACATCTTAAATTTATCTGTTCTACACTTAACCTGTATAATTTTACTAGCATGATCTCTCCTACCGTAGTAATATGGGGGCAATAATAAATTTTCAACATCCCTGCTAAAGATGCTCCCAATTTATGTAAGAGCTTCAATCTGTTATTTAACCTTCGCTCCGTGAGTGATTCCCAGCCTAGCTGCTATAATATTTTGGATACGCTACTAAGGTTATCATAACAACGTTTTACAATCTAGTTCCTCTACGCTGCACGCCATCCAATTCGGCAATCAATCATCTTCGTGAGGATCCCATATATTGGCAGCAAATTCTAAATTAGGCCTAGCCAACTAAAGATAACATTTCTCCTTTTGCCTGGCTTTGTCTTGCTTTTTCCTTCCCATTTAACCTTTTCATCATATTTACCCAGGACTCTTCTAAACAATCCTATATTTTTTTAGCTTGCTCACATATTACCCGTAAGTGAAGGAGACTAAGGAGAGGCCGTAAGTGAGGGTAATGCCTAGGTATTTAATTGAGTCTACGAGTCTATTAAGTTTTGAATAGTCCGACTGTTCAAGTACTATAATATTCAAAACATTACTCTAAAATGAATGAATGAATTCCCCTTCACTTGGCTTGTATATCTCTTTCCCTCAAACTTGAGATCTCTCACCGGTAGTTTACACTGCTCAAAAAAGTCCCCCAATGCGCCTTTGCAAACTTCATGGCTGCTGTTGTCCCGATTAGTATTGTCTTTCTGGACTTCATTTGAACCTACTACGTTATTGGACCCTGCTTCCGTTTTCTGAACCAAGTACTCGCTATCTGAAGATCAGTTAAATCGGAATGCACTTCAAAATGCATTCAACAGGCTCGTTTCCTCTTGGCAGTCTGTTTTTAGCTCAATTCCTGTCAACTATCACTCTCTTTTCCAACATGACCATTCAGATTTCAAGGAGACTGCGGGAGATACTGCAACAGTAACTTTAACGGAGTCATCCGCTACGTGTGCATTACAATGCAACAATTTCAGAGAGTAAAAATCATTCGCCTTGCCGGGATCCCAGTCAAGGCGAATGATTTTTACTCTCTGAAATTGTTGCATTGTGATGACCATTCAGATTTTACTTAATCACAAAACTTTCCTCTTCTGCGATTTTTTTTCAAGATCTCGACGAAGTCTTCATAAAATATATCTTTCTCCTCATCCTGGCACGGGGAAATTTTTAGGGGTACATCAAATAATGGTATCTAAGACTCGCTTCTTAGTAAGTATTTAATTAGTATATCATAAACATAGGAATTAACCCGAAGGTTTGATTTCAGTTTGGTAGGAAGGTATTGTTTACTCAGTACTAAGCCCTATACGGCGTGTGAAATTTACATATCAGGGTGGGGGGGGCAGTTCCTTTCTCTTTGCCGGTTATGGTTTACCATGAACTTCTGATACGGTATACAAAAAATCACATTGCTTAGGTGGATCTGCAGGTGCTCAGAGAGACTTGCCCGGGAATCAAACCCGGGCCCCTTGGTCTGCAGTCCAAAGCTCTACCTACCTACCGCGACCCATATTAGCCAGCCATTGCAGGGTAGGCTTTTGGTGAATCCAGGAACTATAGTCCAGCAGTCTTTTAAGCCATCCCTATAATTACACAATATATCATGAAACCTTTTCTAAATATTTATTAAAATAACTCATTCTTTAAGTCTGCATTTTTTCCTACCATCCTTAATTCTAGGCAAAGTGTGCATATTCTTTCCCTCCTTTTGTTTCCATTTCCTAGAATTCCTCATTCTATTACCGTTTTCAACAAACCATTTTCTCTCATTATACGTGTATTCTGTATCCATATGACTTCTTCAAATCCCTTTCAACAGCCGTCTTTCGTAATTTTATTTTTTTGCATTCTTCTTCACATTCATAATGTAAAACCCTCAAATCTACGCTTCTCAGTAGGCATAAGATTCACACAAAATAAGCCAGCCACTGATTCTTAGCATCGATGACTCGCTTCCACATATTTGAATTGACGATTGTTTCATCTTCATTCATCTTGTATGCAGTACCATCCATCTTATCAAGTTACCCTCGTGGGAGGTATGTGTGCTGGTAAGATCCTTAGGGTTGGATACTATTGGGAGCTTAACCTCCTAGTGGTGATACTCAAGTGAGTGTGTGGATTCGGCAACGGCAGAAGGCGGTCTCTGGCTTCCCACAATTACAAGCGTCTCCTCCGGATCGAGCGGCTTGTGGCCATCGTCTGACTCCTAGTAAGGAACAGATTTGGCAAGCCCTTGAACCTGGGAAGACAGTTATCTAGAAGTTAATTTGAAACAAAGACAAGACGTTAGGCTTGGTTGGCTCTAAAAGTGGCTCATCATTCAATGTGACAGACTGTCTTATGAGAAGGCGGACTCGGGCGTAGGTCGGAAGCGACAGCAACCGACCCACGCCAGCTCGGCCCGAATCCAGTGAACTGTGAAAACTGTGATTAATGATACTTATGCTATTAATATTTGATCTGATTCAACACTTTTGCTTGGAAGTCACAAATGCACAAGTTTTTGGATAAATAATAAAAATAAAAAAGGACTACCTCTTGCTCCATGTCTTATAAAAAATTGTACTACGATATAAAACTTTGATTAAGATTGAATTGCAAACATATTTTTATCGTACTAAAAAAATTAAAATAGCTTTTTTTTCTTGGGATCGAAATCGAATTAAAGGGGTATATTAATCGTTTCTCTAGTAAATCAAGCTAATAGAAACGAATCTTGAATGAATAGTCATGTTCTTCCTTGAGAAAATCCCTCTTCAACAAACCCGAAACCCAATGGTTAAAACATTGGTATACTATAAGTACTGAACTGATGTGCAGGCATAAACTGTTAATAAACCGTATATTAAGGGCGCTTTTGAGTTCAACGCTGAGGAGACTGAGAGTATTATTACTAAAATTAATACAATTGGAGGAATCATATTTGCAGAAGTATTTCAATGTTATATTTTTGGGTAAAGGGATAACAAAATTTTGCGTAACAAAAATTCTTCGTCCTTTAATTTTTTTAAAAGAGGCGGTTATTGTATTGCGTAAGAATTTATGGAATTTAAATAGACCATATTATAGCTATTTACATCATACGCCACTTCCATTTACCGGCATTTCATACAGATAGCTTACCAAAACTCTTATTTCAATGGCATAGGTTTTCCTCCGCTGAATAAAACGGTCGAACGGTCGGTATACATCACAACAGAAATATTTGGTCAGAGCATAAAGGTTTCAATAAAGATTTATACAGGCCATTAGGGTGGAGACAAATTTACTGATATGATCTGAAATGATTAGTTGCTGGTTCTTTCACTTTTTTCTTATATAAATCATTTTTTCTCTTATTGAATTCCCTAATACACTTGGTGTCAGTGGCAGAGAACTGGAGATTTAAACAATTTCATTTTTCTGAAGAAAACTTAATAATACGTAATAGTGTTTTATATCATGGACAGTTTATGAGAAACCTTGATTTACTAGAAACGATCTCTGAAAATGACATCAGATCAATGAATCAGCCTTTCTCAGAAGTCTTGAAGAGATTGGCAGAGAGATAGGAGACGAACGTGTGTCGATAGCTGCCAACCTTATTCTGACTAATAACTGACCTCAACTGACTAGTGAGCTATGCTTTCCAGAAATTAGCTCTTACATGCTTTTTGCATATTACCATCCTGAATGGATGTAGTACATTTGATGAAAGCGTCATCACGATTGATAACGAACTTTTATTTATTAAATAAAAGGCATACCAGAAATAGATCGTGAAAAGGAATCGTAAGACTTGCTTCGTAACCTTTATAGTTTCTGATCAATGAAAGCAGATTATTCCTTCCCGATTCCCTCAGTTTTAATTTATTAAATGATTAAAAAAGGCTAATTTAATATTGATTTTAGAACACTTAGAGGCTCATCCCGGTTAAGATAAAGATTGAGAATTTTTTCTTTTTCTTTAATTAAAAGAGAAAAAAATTGAGTTTTGCAAAAGCCAGTCGTCTTCCTCGAAATCATTTATTTTTAAACGTCTACCGTCCATAATTAGAAATCTGAGAAAAGATTTACCTTGAATCGGAGGCGTCAGCCTCGCATATTTCCCCATTATTCTTACTCCTATTTCTTGGGAGTATGTGAACAATTGTCAATTCTTCAAAAGGAAAATATTTTATGTACCAATAATTTTTAGTATTTTCACCGCTTATTTCTTGGATACCTTGATTTTAACATTTTAAAAAATCTGGAGAGAATATTATTGGCATGAAATGAAGGGATTACGTGAAAACGGCCCGATAGGGTTCTTTTCTCTAAGGATTGCACTTTTTCCGGAGAAAAAACACTGCTGAGACTTAATTAAGATGCTATCGCGAGCACAAAATGGGAGGATTCGTTAAAAATTAATCTCTCTCTCCTCGAGATAACATGGTGTGCGTGTGAAGACTCCTGATTATAATTTCGCCTTAAAAGAGGACTGGGTGGAATGGGGTATGGGAGGGCGGGGCGGAGGTAAGGGATTCCGGATCCCTGGGGCGGTGGGGGGTCCATGTTTAGGGGAGGGGGGGAGGCGGGTGTTGTTTTCCCCGCCTGGCGACAGAGAAAGGCATTAAAGCGAGGGCAACAAGGATGGACGAGGCCTGCCACGGTTATTTATGTCGATCCTTAACAGCGGATGGCGAAATAAAGAAATATGATGAAGACATCTTTTGCGTAGGCTTGAGTCAAGTAGCCGCAATATTTGAATATAAGGTAGTGTGCACGTACATTGCGCTTTGGTTGCTACTGCGAAGAAATAGAATCACTCTAAGGTGCAAAGTACGTATTTTGTCGGATATCACCTAGTAAAAGAATTCAGTTATCAAATGAAAAACGGCTCTGCTGACGATGGGTATTGTATGTGGGATCGAGATGATGCGATAGCGTAATGGCTTTCCACTCTGACGGCCCAGGTTCAAATCCTAGAGGATATTTTTCAGTGGAATCCCACTCCCTACTTGAGGTGCTTTGTGGAGAGCACTTTGGGTCAATACGAATACGTCATCCGTCGGATGGGACGTCACACCGTGGTCAACTTGGTACCTTTTATTAAGAGTAGGCAAATTCTGACGCCGGGTTTCTCTCCAACTCTCCTTTTTCACCCATCCCTAATGGTGACAATGACCTCAGCTGTCCGACGCCTCCCCTAAATCTGCTACTACATTTTTGTGCCACCTGGTCGGGGACCCTTCTCCACTCTGATGACGGTTACAGGCAACAGTAATGAGGAATAGACAGAAAATAAATAAGTAATTTAGCGACAGTAATTGCAATATTAAGTGTTTAATATCCAAAGTAATCGAATTTATGTTATTCAATTTTCCATGAATTAAATCTAGGGTGCAAAAAAGTTGACGTAAAAATCGCCTCTGAGAGAACTTTTTTAACATCTTCCTAGTCAAGATGGCAGTCATCTGTTGGAATAATTTAACCTTTAATTTGTGATCATTTCTCCATTTAAAATTTGGGTTACCCTGCCTCTTTTCTTAGTTCTGCCCAAGCTTTCTCTCGCTTCAGGATACGGAACATTCCACAAAGTCTGCTTATTTTTCTTCTACTTTGTAAAGGTTCCCAGCCCAGCGTTTTCAACATTTCAGTCACACTATCCGGGAGATCATTTCTATTGATTAAAAACAAGAGCGGGCCAAGTACGCTTCCTTGTGGGACTCCCGATGTTGCCCTCATTTTTTCAAAATACAATTCTCCTAATTTGACCCTTTGTGTTCAACCTTCCATGAAATTTTTGACCCACGAGATTACTCTTCCATCTGTGTGTA
This sequence comes from Hetaerina titia, assembly GCA_037158775.1. Taxonomy (NCBI): domain Eukaryota; kingdom Metazoa; phylum Arthropoda; class Insecta; order Odonata; family Calopterygidae; genus Hetaerina; species Hetaerina titia. The sequence goes on from CM073770.1 coordinate 11,725,546, forward strand.
GTGGTAATTGGCTCATCTTAAGAATTAAACAATCGTGGTCAACTTTGTCGAAGACTTTTGACAGGTCGACTATTATAGGATACACTTCAATTCTTGCATCCATAGAGTCGGATATTTCTTGGCAGAACCCTAATAGATGAATTTCGTAAGAGGGCGCCTTTCTGAAACCTTATTGGTGACTGCACAACCAATTTTGGTTTTAAGAATGAACTCTTTGCTGTTATTTCTATTAATAGAACAATTTCGTGAGAGTGACTGTTTGAAGGAAAAGTGCCACAGAGAACGTAAGCATTTACCTCTACATATATATCATTAGACCTGAATATTTCATTGCTTTGATAAATTATGGCTAAAATGAATGGAACAAGGTGCTGTAATCAAAGCGCTAATTGAAGAATGAAAGAGAACAATAAAAAATAAAAATAAAAAGTGCTAAAACTGTTTAAAAATATTTAAATTACGGTGAAGATTGCTTTAACTATTAATTGAAGGCGCCTTAGGTGTGTATAATATCAAAATGGCTACTTTTAATAAAACATTAAGGTTTTGGTGAAAAAATGATGCTACTCGTCCCACTTCACTTGGGCTCGGAATAGAATACAAGTACCTTTGTGCTCTTGTTTACTGTTTACACATCTCGAATTTTTAGCTCTAGTATGCTCTGCGGTAAGTCACCGAGAAAAGTTCGCGGAGAGGGCTGCGTACGTAGATGCATCTTTGATTCCCATGGAGACGGGAAAAATTGAAAGGTCCTGAAGATGTAGAGTGTACTCTCCCGGTAGAAGAAGAGTCGAGCTAAAATAAATTATGGGGGCGGGGGGTGTAGTCGGGGTGGACGAGGTGGAAAGAGTGTTTGGAGAGGAGGGTGGCGAGAGGGAGAGATGCGATAAATAGCGAGGAAAGGGAGTCTTGGTTGTTCCAGAGAAACTACAAATTATGGCGTTCGCAGTGGGACGTTATTAGTTCGTGTGCGCAGACGGGCTCAAGAAATGAAAGAACGGGGACGGCACACGGAGGAATGGCAAAGATCTGGTGAGGGATCGTGGGAAGAGGGCTGGAGGAGGAAGTTAGGAGTGGAAGGTGGAGGGAAAATGGGTGAGAAGGGTGGAGGGAATGAATAATAATCGAGTTGAATTCTCGGGCGGAGAAGGACAAGGGCGAATGAGAAGGGACGAGCCTTAACTCAAGGGCTCGCAAAATATGAAAGAAGTTTGAAAAATAAAGGAGAAGAGAGGGCCTGGATTGTGTATCGCGATATACAATTACGGTTCGTGATTTGGAAGCTCTTGTTCTTTTTCCGCTACCGCTTCTCCTTAAACTTTAGTTTATAAGTAAAAGAGATTTCCAGGAGGTTTGGATTTCTCGGAAGTCGTTTCTTGGAATATGAGCCAGTGTTGGATTAGCAAGGTTAGCATGTCTCAAGGAATGGAAATAAGTTTGAGAGGAAAGTGAACCCCGTTAAATTAAGAATAAAGATATGTATTTCTCATTTTATTCGAGGTACACTTTGAGAGTACGAACATTCCCTATTAATAGATAAAGTGAGCGTACATTTGAAATGTGCATTCAATTTAAGAAAAACTAGTGCATGCAACTCTAGCATATCTGAAACCCGCCAATTTGCTGAAATCAGTGACTTAGATCATACAGGGTGTGTTCCAAAAGTAATGCAATTAAATTTCCTCCACCGCTACTATTAATTAAAGTGGGGTATAACTACCTAAAATAGGTGGAGAAAACATTAAGCTTTGTCTCCAAATCGGTCTGTGGAAGCGGTAGGGCGTCAGACCGTGTCACGAAAATAATGGAATCGACGATCGCAACGCTAAGCGATTAATGTTTTTGCTAAACTGAAAACTTATTTTGAGGAAAAGACGAACAATGGTTCGTGAGGCTTACGGGGACTCTTCTCTGTCTTATTCACAAGTTTCGAGGTGGTTAAAGGTCTTAAAGGAAGACCGGGAAGAGTTTCACGACGAACAACGCACTGGGCGGCCGTCAACAAGCAAAACCGACGACAATGTGGCTCATGTTCGACAATTGTTGGACTTTGACCGTCGATTGAGTATCACGATGGTGGCTAATGAACTGGACCTGTCGTCTACTGCTGGGTTTCGCATTAATTACAGAAGATTTAGCGATGAGGAAAGTGTGCCCCAAGCACTTGCCGAAGGTGTTGTCAGACAACCAAAAGACCAACTGAGCGGAAATTTCAAGTGAACATTTGCAACGTATTGAAAAATAAACCTGATTATTTGGACTTAATCACTGGTGATGAAACCCGGGCTTTTGAATACGACCCAGATACAAAACGCCAAAGCTCTGAGTGGCATACCGACCAGTCCCCCAAGCCCAAAAAGGCAAGAATGAACAAATCAAAAATCAAAACAATGCTCATGTCTTTTGCAGCAGCAAAGTGGTCCATAAGGATCTTGTACCTCAAGAATAGACAATTAACGCTGCTTACTACAATGATGGGCTTGAAAAGACTCCGAAAAAGGGTCATCGGTACGAGAAAAGACATTTCCGCTACCTGTCAACTCCATCACGACAACGCGCCTTGCCACGACGCATTAAGAATCCATGAGTTTCTGATCAAACACCAGGTGTCAACGCTGCCCCATCCGGCCTATAGTCCTGACGTCGCCCCAGCAGACTTCTTTTTGTTCCGTCGGATTTAGGCAGTTCTGAAAGGAACCTTTTTTGGTCCACAGAAGGGATCCAATCAGCCGTGACGAAGACCTTGCGAGAGGTCCCCGAAGAGGCCTTCGAGGGCGCGTACTGGTCATGGCAGAGTCGCTGAAAAAACGCGTAGAGGCCCAAGGAGTGTACTTTGAATAATTTGAAGTATTTGTGCAAATCTGTTCTGTTTTACTTGAAAAGATAATTGCATTTATTTTTTAACGTATGTTTATGTATGTTGCTACGATCTTTCAATTTTTCTAATACCTTGTCTTATCTTTTATAAAGAGTCATTTCATGATGGGTATTACAGGAAGCAAGTACAAAAATAACTCACATGAAGTTAGATAGTTATCTACGATGCCATAGATCCGAAGTTAACATCTTGATTTTTAGTGAATCTCACTTAAATTTTTAAAACTCCTTTTAAATTAATAACCCTGAATGAGAGTAAAATATTTTGACTAATACATAACTGAAAGAGATATTATGTACAATTTGTATACGATATTCTATAGAAATGTTCACAATACTCCGTCTATGAGCAGTAGCCAACGTTGATTTCAGGTGAACATACGAGACCGGCCGTGGCGATTTCATTTAAAACACCTTAGTGTTCTGCTGCTTCACTCAAATTTTTACTCGTTTAAGTATTATCACTTCCGTTCTGACCACCACTATATAGTGCATGTCCCCTCGGGAGTGGCCAATTACGTATATAATGTAGAGAGAGATTTCATAAAAATATTTTCACGTTTCATTTAAAAAATTCAATACATTTTATAAGAGGCGGCCATTATTCATCTTAGCTGGGAAGATACTTGACGAGTGTATACTTACGGAATATTTAAATTCAAATGATTATCATCGGTGGGATTCATGGGATGAGTTAATGTGTAGACAAATGCGCGCTCCAGGATTAACTTGGTTGTGTTGGCGTTGGTGACCGAGAAATTCCTTTATAGAGGTAATTTACGTCGATGGAATGTGTCTCGGACATGTTATGTCGTTGGCTGAATACCATGCAATTACCGTGGCAGCTGAAGAGCAAGCGAACTCGGCTAATGAACTCAAGCCGGAATTCCTCCTAATTAATGGGCAGTTAACGCGCTATCTTTCTTTTGAGGTGACCTCAAACGATTGAGGAATGATAGAAGCCACGTTTTTTATTAATGTGTTAATAAATCTGCGGCTGGGGTAAATATGTTAAATTCCAATGAAAATATAAGTTCACGGTTGTTAATAAAAAAAATTGCAAAAGTAAATGAGCAATATGTCCCAAATAAAAATTGGTTACAGACAACTAAAAAGAATGTTGTTCTACTAAAATATTATAAGATCAAATATTTTCATAAATTAGCCTTATCATACGGAATGTAATTTATGTTGTTTCCATATAAGTACGCCTGGTAATTTATGTTGTATCGATATAATATCTCTGGTTTGGTGATATTGAACCCAAGAGAACCTAGAATCCAAGTTTCGCGGCAACCTTACTTTGCGTCTTGGGCTAGGTTTTCAAGTTCTTTATCCTCCAAAGGATATACGTTCCAAAATCAGCTTTTCATGGTTAAAGAAGAGCTTTATGTTGTAATTCCGAGGAAATATCACCCACAACGCACTCAATCAATCATCTTTTTCTTGAGCTTCGAGAGACATATCCTAAATAGAGCTTATTGTTACATTCATTGATACTTTCTCAGTTCATATATCAATTAATCTCTCAAAGGTCATTTAAAGAAAATGTTGTGAATAAGTACTCACCACCAAGAATAACAAAAGAATATCAAATAAGACAGGGCATGAGGTTAAAGTTCGGGGCATTAAGCTAAGTATTTGACGGATGAAAAAAATAAAGAGTAGGCAAAGGGAAAAATATCGGATTTCGGTTTCGTCTTTGTTTCAGGACAATATATTTCCGGTTTCCGCTCGATTCCACTCGGGGAAAATAACCTTTTCTTTTTTCTCCCTTCTTTCCCTCTTATCGTTAGAGTTCCGGTCGGGTGGCCCAACGCCGGTCTCGAGCGAAAAATCCTTTCGAATGGCTCAGTATATTCTAGGAAACGGAAGGAGTGACAGTGGGGAGTCAAGGAGTAAACACGGATTGTTTAAGAGCATCCATCTCCACCTTAAATATCAGTACGTAGGCTTTGCAGATTTTTTGGTAGTGTTTTCAACAAGCAAATTATAATAAATTGGTGACACTAATCCGTATTTTCCAAAAAATGGAAGGAAAATTTTCTTAGTAAAGCTGAAGCACGTATATGTTTAAAAATCTTCGTTATCATTAAGAATACTATATATACCTTCAAGAGAAATACCAAGCATTAATGAAAGATAACCACTATCTCAACGCTAATCGAAACGATTAGTATCGATGAATTTGGCTAGCTTGCTAAGGTCTAAGAATGGGACATTAATATTAACAAAACACATTTACTCCTTTTTCACTACTTGTTGTATTAAATTTCCTCTGAAAATTTCAATATGAGAGAAGATATTCCGCGTAGTTCTCCTTCGCTTGGAATTTAGCTAATAGAAACTAAATGGTCTTTAACTTGGGGCATGCATTATTCCGCTTATGTGCACTTTTTTTAGTTTTAGTTAAAGCTTAATTGATTTAGAAATAAGCATCACGCACGCAATTTGTTCACTTTGCATTTTATTTGCTTTTCAGGTGTGTATATTCATATCCAAAAAGCATTTCCTCATTGTATACTTATAGTAGTAGTTTTGGGTTTTTTTGGGTGCATCGACAGTTGTATACTTATTCACTGACGTTTTAAGAATGTTGTATTTTCTTTTCCGGAATTTTTCTTTAGATATCCACTTCCAAAGAACTAACTATTTTATTACTCTTGGAACTAATTTAATGGAGAATCGGGAATAGAAACTTATAATGGGCTTAATTTATTGCACATCAAGCATATTTTTTTGGCCAGATGATCTTAGCGTAAATGTTTTAAACCAGTTTTTCTATCCGAATAAACGAGTACGCAATAACTACGACCAACTATTCCTCTTCGCCCAGGAAAAAGCTAGTTGCCTTAATAGCATATATTTTTCAATTTTTTCTGAACTTAATTTATATTATACTTGTGCTTTTGTCTACCTACCAACACCTTTGCTTTTCCCCATGAAATATCTTCCTTTATATTTCACCTTGTATTATGAAAAATCCGGTAATATTATCACGTATTTTCTTTTGTCTCGAAATATTTGTAAAATACAATGCATGTGCGTTGGAGAGGAGACTCGTAGACGAGTATACCGGAACTTCTTCGCGCGGAAACGGTGTGAAAGAAAGGAGGAGAAGGGATGGGAGGAGGGAGATGAGAACGTGAGGGTGGAATAGGGAAGGGAAAGGAGTTGCGGTGCTTCCACGCAAAGAGGACGGCGCGGGGGTGGGGTGGGGGGAGGAAGTACGAGGGAGGAGTGGCGCGTGTAAAAGGGAGCGGATGCGAACGGTGTCCTGGCAAGGGGAGAAGGGGGAAGGGAGATGGAGTTTTCACCGGGGGGGGGAGGTGAGCGGGGTAAGGGCAGAAAATGTGGATTGGTGCGTGGGGAGAGAGAGTCGGGGATTTCTGGAGGGGGCGGGAAGGGAGATAAAGAGAAAAGGCGGGTGGGAGGGGTGGAAAGGACGCGTCCTGGATATACGTCCCGCGGGAGTGGGCTCACAGGGACGACCCTGGAAGGGAGCGGAGGATGCGGAAGGGATTTGCCGCTCCGACTCGGATTTTTAGCTTCTTACTCCACCTCACCTCTCCTCCCTCCCCCCACCTATTCCTCCACCCATCCTTATCTTCCATCTTCTGCGCCCACCCCCTTTCCCCTAAACTCTCCCTTCCCCCTCCCTCTTTTCGTCCCCGCCCCCATCCGTATATCCCTCCTCTGATTTCATTCGAAATCTCTCTCGCGCCATTTCTTCTCCCCTTATCCGCTTCCTTCTCCTCTTCCGCCCCCCCTGTATTTCTTTCCACCCACCTTCTCCTTCGCCTTCCTAACATTTCCTCTCTTCCTTCTGGCGTTCTCTTCTCACATCCCTCTTCCGCGCCGTTCATCTTCCTCCGTGTCCTTTATTGGTTGTTTTTGCTCTCATCCCGCTTCCCACTCGATATACATACCCTCTCTCCCATCCGCTGCTATATGGCATGCCCCTTGTGCCACAGCGCGGTATTTGGCACTTTTTGTCTAGATGGGATATTTTACGGTTGCCACTCTCTCTCCTTTATCTCCCTCAGGAGTATCCTACGGATGTGGGTGGCTGTACAAATGATTTGCTGCAGGTGAAGGATGAGATAGATTTCTATTTCTTACGAAGGTGTGGAATACGTTTTTTTCGGTTGTTGCTTTCCATTTGAGCAGAACATTCCACAGTTTTATCGTGTCAGTCGCGCACCACTTTGACGATACATATATACTTTCATTGCATGGTGGAAGCACAATCTGTGTGGTGGCGTATGTTTCTAAATGAATGCAAAATCACGGCTGGGAAACTGTAGCGAAAAAAATATTACCTAACCAGATTCTCAGTTCGTTTTTCAAACTCCAAAATTTGATCGCAATAAAAACAGTTGAGCAATTAGATTCAGTGAATAATATTCTATGCTCCTAATATCTAAGCTAAAAATTGAATAATATTGCCATCTTTTTAGATTCTAAAAAATGGCCATTTATTCTATATCCTGGTAGATCAAGTTACGAGTTACAGTCGATATGCCAACATCATCAGCGACCTTTCTAATTGTCATTCGGTGATCGTTCATAACCATTTCTTTCACTTTTTCCACGTTTTCATCGATTGTTGATGTTCAGGGGTGTCCAGGGCGTTCGTCTTCATCTTCAAGATCTTCACGGCCTTCTTGGAAACGCTTATACCACTCGTAAACTCTTGATGTACTCATACCAGGCTCACCGTAGCCCTTTGTTAACATTTCACACACCTTGTTACACTTTATTTCATTTTTTACGCAGAATTTGATACAAATTCTTTGATCCATTTCTTTTAACAAACGAAAATCGCCGATCTAATAAAACACGTCTAACCTTAGTGGCTGTTACAGACAAAGTCCACAATAAAAGCTGCTGAAAGTTTTATCATACTTCAGGGGCATGTTATATCAGCATAATAAAGAAACGTTTGACAGCCGGACTCTCCAAGCCCGCGAAATGAAAAAATTCCCGTTAATTTTTTAACACACCTCGTATATTCCTAGTTTTCTTAGTTTTTTCACTCACCGCAGTTTTTGAAGACAGCAGTGGTTCGTCATTATTTGTATTCTTTTCTGAGTAATCTAAAATACTGATTCTAAACCTTATTATGACCTATTTTTATAAATATTGATTGTGAAATACTATTGTGCATTTTTATCTCACATTTTATATTTTCCACCGTAATGGCAAATCATAATATAAATAATAACGCATCCTTTGCCGTCTCTCAACTGGCCGAAATTAGGTCGAGTTGATATTAACACCTGCACAAAAGTTGTCACCCTCGGTGTTATAGCATTGCGCAAATGTTATCAGATTATTATACAGTAGATATACGATATACGTATGACTTTAGGTATTGCTGAACCGTTTTCTCGTTATTAACTGAATTATATTTGCTATACCTATGAATTTGAAGAGTTCTCAGATTCGTTACAGAGTCTAAGGTCGTGTTAAGGTTAGATAAGGATTAGTCGTGTTATATTCTGAAAAATAATTTGCGGTAAAAATACTGATTCTAAAATTTGTAGCATTTGAATCCACATTAGTGACATGTAAGACTTTTGGTCCCTTTTACTTTTGGTGCCAGTTGACTTTTGGTACTTGATTACATTTATCATATTATGTTGTGGAGAATAAAGGTGAACGCCGACTTAGATAAAGGCTGGTGGAGTAAATGTACCTATACACCGCATGTCACCAGCCATACACTCACAATGATTAGTTGATACATGCATTTAAATATACATGTATATTAGCCCTTATACAGAGACACTCGTGCCCATACACGCATACATTCCCTCTATACGTTGTAAAATGTAAGACTTATTCATAAAGTGTTTGACTTAAAGTAAATATATTCTGATACTTGAGTCCAATTCCGTTATGATTGTGTGTTGTGCAAAGGAGGAACAAGACCTTGAATCAGACGGAGCCCATGCCACACTTATTTTATCCCGGCGGTCGAAAGTACCTATATTCTTTGGTGACATAATGATTTCCTCTTTTCTATTATTCCAAAACTTTGGTGTTGAATGATTAATAATATGTAATTCTAAACTCCATTTCTTGCACCACTTCGATAGCTGGTCTAAATTGCCGGAGAGCAGTCCGAAATCTACCGTTGTCAAAATTAATCTGTAAATCACTGAGTAAATGGCGACTATTGCGTCGCTATCATACCTTTGCGAAGCTTAATTCTCTGGATTAAGAGATCAGAAAAATCTTTAGAGTCGCTCAGGCTACGGGCTTATTACTTTCTTGAATATTTACCCTTTTATTTCTGTTCCACGCATAGTACACTACATATTTACAATATTCTCTAAACTCTATAAAATAAAGATTATCCGTATTCATACATACAATGTAATCATGGACCACTACCGGGTTCTCCGCCACATGAAGTAGCACCGGAAAAGAGAAAATGGGAAACATTTAAATACTAAATATTAATAAATTATAAAATAAAGAATAATTTTCAAAAAGGTTATGTAAATAAATAAGTCTTTAAAAGGGTAGGCAAAGAAAGAAATCAAATGTAAACTCTGACAAAGAAACACTAATATTACTGAAATATTTAAATGCACTCTAGTTGCATGAAGACAGCCATAGAAAGAAAAGAGAAATGGAGTAACTTCAGAGGAAAATCAAACTCATTCGCTCTGAAAAACTAATGACAGGCGTTAATGATATTCCAAGATCTTATCAAATAAATTTTAGATCGCAAAACTACCAACTAGACCAACCCAACGGTTGATTACCAGCGAAGGTATTACTTTAATTAAGCTATCATTCTCACTTAATTTTTTTAATATTTCTAGTTAATTTGAGCAAAATGGTGTTATAAATTCAGCTTAAGAAATATAACTCTTATACAATCCACCTACCCTGTTTTAAATATATCACAAGATTATTAAGATTAAAATTAACTGAGTAATATTATCAAGTCAAGTTTCTCTTCCTTATTGATGTGATCAATTTTTTTATAAATTCTAAGAGAGAGTAAAATATATTTTGCTTTCAGAAATTAGTTGGCGCTTATAGTCGTTACCAAATTTTAAACGAATTAGTTGCTCTCCAGCATATATATTTCGATAGGTTCACGAATGAATAAGCGGAGAGTTTATTTGCTGAAACTAACCAAAAGGGGTTTTGTCCGAGCACGGAGCGCGACCCGACAACATAGATTTTCCAACTCCCTTCCCGTCCTTCAAAACTTCCTCTTTATCGAATGCATTGCCTCGTCACAATCTCTCTCCCTTGTTGAACTCCCTTCATCCTCCTTCCATCCCTCTGGACATAATTCTGCTCCAGGAAACGGGAGATATCTTTGCTCCTTTCCCCCCTTCGTTTCTCTCTTCGCACCTTTATCCTTCCTCCCACGGGTGACCTTTGCCCTTCAATTTTCCCCCTTTCCTGTCCCATAACGCACTTGGCAACTCGTATTCCCCAAACGGTGATCGGTGCAGGGAGGGTCCCTCCCTGCACCGATCAGCTCTCTTTCCTCGGGAGCCCGCTCGCCTCACCTCTCGCACCCAGGCGTCTATCGAACGAGGAGAGTCAGCGAATTCTACCGAGGGAGGGAGCAGCTAAATAAATAGTTTCTTCTTAAAGTAAAGGTAGTGTAATAGATACTTGGCTTGTTCCCAGAAGTCCCGGAGTTTTCGGTACGCCTGAAATGAACGAAAAACTTTTTAGATAGGTATTATATGTAAAGAACATTGGGGAAGGGGACATAGTACTATCGTAGTTCAACGGATTCTGTGGTAGCCGCGTCCCAAGAAGCTCCTTAGTTCATGTGTAGTGAGAAGGGTTCAGCAGATGGAGGTCAGGGTCATTTTGAATTTTAGGCGTCGTTTTGGGCCTTCAGTCAAAATATTGTTTTCGGAGGAGATTTTCGAAGTATGTGAATTCATTTTTTTCCGGTTGAACTGGGATAAGTTGCTCGTCAGAGGCAAACATGTCATCCTGTCAGTTTGATCCCAATACTTTCTCCACACCTTCAGAGAGAGTCTCTAGCTGGAGTTAAGTTTATATTGTATCCATCTATGTAGGTATTTAAGTGAACTAGACCCTGAGTGGAAATTCGCCCCCCTTAGTACACGTATCTTCGGCACAACGAAAACAATATGTTGATAATAATATGCCGAAATGAATATGAAATACACTTAATAAAAGATTGAATTTTACATTTTTGCCATGAATCATCAGTTTAAGATGCTGCACATCAATAACTCGGACATACGCGCACGTAACCAGGATAACGTGCACTCCAGGAGTGAATGTAACTCATTAGTGTCTACTAATTCATATTCTGGAAAAGAAATATTGATTGAGAATGGCATAGCGGAATGCACTGCGCTCTTCCACTTCGAAGATGAGATCTGCGCTTTTTCCCTCGTCCATTGTAAGCGAGAACATGCCACCACACCCCAAACTTCCCCTTCTCGTTGGAAACGTGCATGCGTCAATATCTTCACGCTATCTACACGAACCCCACGTCTGACTCAATAGACGTTAAGAAATCACTTCCTTCTCTCCTTTCGCTGCGGGCGCCAAAATTGAATCGTGAAAAGGATTTTCAGCGAGGGGCAACGAGATAAAAAAGCGACACAACACAAACAAATGAAGTTACTTTCCATCACCACTTCTTTCTATATAAAAAACTTTGTTGCACAAAAATTCTCAGTTTAACATCAATGGAATGAAATTGAGTGTCGACGACCGGGCTAATGGTTTGTTCAATCATTGCATTGACATTTTAATATTAAAGTATAAGAAGTTTCAAGCAATAGACCGTCAATTCAGGCATTATTATTAGAAGTATATTGAGAACATGGAAATTAGAGAATATAAAGCAGGAATGGAAAAGGAAGAGCTGTGTAACTAGAGAAGGAAGAATGGTGACGATTACTGGAGCGATATTTATCAAGTAATACGAAGCCTGTCGAAAACGTACCCGAACTGGATTTTCCCGCGCGCAGTAATAATGCTAGAGCAGCGCCACTGAGCACAGTGGAAATAAACGGCCTAATGAGCATGTTTGAATTACACAGGCCAACACTGGTTTTGGTGCCGGAGCTTTTAATGATGATTTAAAGAACAATTGGGGTGCTGAATCCAATTATGACACTAGTTTTTTCCTATCAGCTATAGTTTTCAAGATATAGATATGCGGTTACTTACGTAAAAAAATCTTCTACATGATGATATGGGAATATTATTTTAATAATAAAACCCACTAAATATAAAGACTTGATTTATTTCTAGGGCTGTTAAATCACCCACAAACACAACAGAATTTTACAATACAATTGAACACAAATACTAAAATTTTTTACTGTAATAAAACAAATTGAAAAGAAAAAATACATAAAAACATCACTCAACACATTGGAAGCTTCTTTTGCGCGATTTTCTTGAGTGCACTTTGTTCAAACAGTCTCATTTTAAGCACCAGCAGTAATCTGCCATCATATGGTTATCCCATCTTCCTTGGTAGAGAGATTCCATTGTTTTTATGTCCTGGTGAAATCTTTCACCTTGTTCTTCACTTGTGTCTCCTAACTTTCCAAGAAAATTGTCTAAGTGGCTGTGTAGGTAGTGAACTTTTATGCTCATATTACATCCAAGTGATTTGAAGTTACTGAGCATAATGTTTACCAGCTCAATCTGCCCAATGCATAATCAGACATTCCTCTCATAATTTTTTTCGTAAAGATTTGTGGCACAGTATTATTGGTAACAATAAACTTTGAAAAGACGAAAATGGCGATTGTTAATGTTAGCTCTAAATGCCACCAGCTATCATAAGGGGGAAGAAGTCGGTGGGGTGTACGATCAATTTGAGGAAATGCTGTGGATATTCCTGAAAGGAAAGGATATTGATGTCTCTGGACCCCGTTCGCGTTCTTCTATCACAGTTTTCCTTTCATCAAGTGACCTGAAAGTGATTATGGCCTTTGCTAGAGTTCTGAAATGTATTCATGACTTCTTTTTCCAATGTTTTCATCTTCTAATAGAATATATTCCATTAGCATTTCGGGTGTCTTTCGATTTTTCCTCCTCCAAATTGTTTCTTCACCAGTTAATAAGCCGTTTCGCTCTTTCCCTGTTTTATGTTGCCATGGTTTCATAACAGGAGCTTTCTGTTCACATTTCCTTTGGTCTCTTTTGCTCTCGTATATGAATTGGTTCCACAACTTCTTATAAAGGGTTTCCTTAATTTCAATTTTAGATTTTTATATTCTATTCTTGACTATGAGTTCTTTTATTTGGGCTGTTATCCATGGCTGCTTGGATTTCGCCGCCTTGCTAACGGTTTGCTCTCCTGCTACTTCGGTCATTATATTCTTAATTTCCTCCTGTTTTTGTCACATTTATTCCTTCTATTTTTCTGTCGATGACCTCGGTGAACTATTCTCCGACTTACTTTCCCTTTGGTGTCTTTCTGTTCCATCTGGTTTTCTGTGCCACTTACTTCTTCTTGCACTGTAGTAAGCTGTCTATGGCCAAGAGGTTGTGGTTGCTATTAATATCTGCGGCGGGTTAGTTCTTGCAATGCTCAAGTTGGTACTTGCATTTTGTTCTCTAAAGAATCTACACAGTCAAGTTGATATCTTGCCCTGTCTCTCGATATCTTGTATTTGAATCTTCTTCTTCGATATTGTTCGAAAGGTGTGTTTTCACCACCTGTTTCTCGCTAGAGGACTCTATCAGTCTTTCTCCCTTGGCGTTCCTTTTTCGCAATTCAATCTGTTCCACGTTACTGTCCTCTCAGCCCTACCCAACCATAGGACTCCAGTCTTTCATCAAGGTTAGATTCTCCTACCCTTTTACTGTTCATGCAAGCTCTTCCACTTGCTCGTGCACTTCTTCTATTTCCACTTCTCAATGGTTAGACGTTGGCGTATACGCTTGCATTGTTACAGTGTCAGTAGGCTCTTCCTCCAACTTTATTATCAGAATTCTCTCATCGTATTGCCAGTACGATTTGACTCTTCTTGCCTACTCCTTCTTGATTACAATGCCCACACCTGAAAAATTCTCGTAATCTCCTGAATATGCACATACCTCTGTATTCGTCACGCCATAAGTCGCCGGCCCACTTAATCTCGCTCACTCTCAGGATACCAATCCTCAGTCTACCCATCTCCATCCTAGCATTTTTCAACTTCCCGCACCCTCCAAATGACCTAACACTCCAAGTTCTTATCCTGAATTTGCCCACCTTTCCTCTTTATGCATCAAAACTACTTACCCAGATAATTAGCCAAGAAAAGAAGGGAGAAAGCATCATTGAAAACCAATTCCGAATCAGGAAAAACTGAGTGAAAAGAGAGGCAATACTAGTTTGAGGGTACTGACCGAATAAATAATGTACATAAATATTGTATGTGCCACTCGTGAACTTAAAGAGGGCCTGCAGCAATGTTGAATGTAACAAGATATTTAAGATATTATATATGCCCATGAATGGGCTGCAACAACCGAAGAATTATCCATCACCTGTTCAAGAATCAGTTAACAACCATTTAAATAAAAAACAGAAGGAAAATAGCGACCAAACTATACGAGGGATTAAGACAAGGATGCAACCTCTTTTCAGCACTAAATGACGTATACATGTATCTGAAAGAAGCAATAAAAGGAGCGTAAGAATTGGGTGTCCAAGTATTTAAGATGAATGGCAAAGACATTAAAACTCTCTGGTTCGCAGTTGACAACGCAGCTGTAACAGAAACGCGAGAGGACCTGTACGCAACTCGGAATACTATGGACCAAGTCTTTCAGGAATATAATATAAGCACCAGAGAGACCAACATAAAAAATCCTGGTGTGTCGAAGGGAAAACCTGAAGGCAGATACCACAACTCGAGGAGGGAAATTGGAGTAAGTGGAATCTTTCATTTGACTAGCAGCAGCATTATAAGTTGGCATGGAAGAAGTTCGACCGCCATCAAGCGAAGAATAGCTCAAGTGAAGAACTCCTTTATGAAGAAGAGGCCACTACTAGGTTCAAAGGACCTGAAATCGCAGTGAAGGAAGCAGCCCGTCAAAATGATCGATTGGAACATTGGATAAGTGGACCAACGAAGAATAGAAGCATTTGAAACATGATGTTGAAGCGGAGAATTCTGAAGATGAAATGGGCAGATGAAGTAAGGAATGAGGAAGTATAAAGAATAACAGAAGAGGAAAGGTCCATATAGAGAACTATACGACAAGAAACTCGACGGATTTTAGACACTCCGTGCGGCACAATAGAGCGTTAGAAGCATTGTAGGAAGAAAAATTGAAAGGAAGATCCCGCAGTGAAAGATGAAGAGACATAGGGCATAGACAAAGTGCATAGGACAAATTAAGGAAGGACCTAAAACAGAATAGCTAACGGGGTAAGAGAATGGACATTGAATAAAGAAAAATGGATAACGCCTGTGAAACAGTCTTAGGATTGAAATGCTAAGGATGGCATTTATTTCCCCTGAGTCTAAAGTATGTCAGTACGATAGCACTGCGCTTTTCATGATGCTCTCTCTATCCATATTCTTCTTTTCTTCTCTTCTCATTCTTCTTCCCAAATTTACGAGTACGTTCAAGTGAATTTATTTCCCAATCTTTAGCTACCTGCTAAATTATTGCTTCTGCCTTTGCTTATTTAAGGCTGCCGAATAATCTTTATATTTAACAATCGCATTATTTTATTATCAGTGTTTCAACGTCTTAGCATCTCAGATAAAGTCTTACCATTCATTGGGAATCACACCACTTATCACTAACTATGCTAATATTTCTTTGTTTAAAGTAAATATTATTTTTAAGAAGTACTATAATTACATCAATTTTATTTAAGTGATTCAATGCTATTCAATATTAATGGATAGAATGGTATTTAATTTATTATGAATTTATTAATTACGTTATTTAATTTCCATCGGCCTTTGCGTAGATCATAATTTTCATTTCGTGAGTTTTATTCATTCAAACAGTCTTGAAATTACATTCATTCCGCATTTTGTATATTTATTTTCTGGCGTTATTGGTGGTTTAATTTAATTTACCTCACGTACGCATCAATGGATGTGACAAGAGTCATGTATACGTATTAGAAGGCTGCAAATCTTGACATCAAAGGTATTCGTATTTCGGTTCGAAAATCCTCCTGGATTTAAAATTAATACTTTCATTTATTTTCAACTGATAGTGTCTTAACAGGTTGAACGGTGAACGACTTAGACAGCAAACGAGTATGAAATATATTTCCATTCTTAAAATGAGTACTAATAAGAGGCTAAATCGGTAAAAAAACGGTATATTTTTTCAGAAGTCATATGGAAAAAACGATTGATAGTTGGTCGAAAATATACGTTCCTTAAATTATTGAGTAAGAGGAGATTAATTGTCACCCCGTAGACAAATGGAGATGGATAGAAGAGGACGGTGTTGTCTTAGGCCTTGCCAGATTTTTCGACCAAGATGGATGTCAAAATTAAGCTATCACCTCCGAGATTACATATCTCCAGTCACCCTCCCAACTATCGTGATCCCTTTTTTCCTCCCCTCACGTCATCAAAATCTTTCAAGAACCCAGGTTCACTTATCGATCAAAGTCAGTTGCAACTGATTTGAAGAATTTTTTCCCGAGGATTTCTTCTCTTCCTCTCTCCGCCCCCGCGGAGGAAGGAAGCGGCCTTCCAAGTTGTGGGGGCCTTGCGGAGGAGGGAGAGAGGGAATATGCTGCCGGACGGGCGAATCGATTGCTATCGATCATCCTGACGAGAGCTTAGAGAAGTCTTCACTTCGGGGCCCTTTGGATGGAGGGATGAGGCAGGGGTGGTAGAGGGCGGACCGCCGCTCATTTTTCCCTTCCGGTCTGAAAGGGAAGCGACGTCGGTCATCGCCTCCGTCGGCCGCGCGTGCAAGTGACGCGCATCCGGTTGCAATGATCGGGAGGCTGAAGAAGTCATCAGCGGGAAAAGGTTTTCCACGAGCAGTTGGGGTGACCATTCGATTCTCCGGCTCCGTTTTCCTGGAGAAGATTTTCAGCTGGGGAGGATACGCGTGGCACGTTGGGGTGACCTGTTCGAGGGCGGGGGTCCCGCAGCAGTGGTCTTGAGTGGTACGTTTTAAAAAGAACGCACATTCGTTGACGTATCGACTCTATCTCTCTCTAATCCGGCGTGCTACACGGAATTCTATTTCTAATAAACGTAAACACCATAATAAACAAATATATGTCAGTAATGAATCTGCAGAAATACATAATTTTTTATCTACCACTAATCGCGTGTGATCCACGTCATATTGCACCATTGGAATTTGCGTTTTCAAAAATAGAGAAACAAGAAATTCTCTTGCCTCGGTATGTAACTAAGAATTGATTTCAGGTTAATTAAATACCATGAAATTTCTCTAACACAATTTTATACCTTTTACTATTCTCTTTGCTTAAGCTTCAAAAACAGTTTTCTGTGTAAATTATAAATTTACACTGAAATTAAATATATTAAGCACTCAAATAAAGAATTGGCTGATATTATTTTTGATACACCTAATTTTCCTGCTCTATCGCCGTTTTTCATTAAATATTTTAGAATGAATTTGGTTCATGATCATAAATAATTATTACATGATATCGCAAGGACTTTCAGGAAAATCTAACCACCAACGCCCATCGGTGATCAATTGACCCCGACCGTATTTTAATAGTTATTGTTTAATATTTTGGTATTCAATTTTGTTGTTATAAGTTTTAGACAAATTAGGGGTTTTTCGCATTTATTTCTTGCGTTCTGTTCTGTTGTTTACGGTTTAAATAGGTGTTATGAACAAAGGAGTGTATAAAAATATTTAATTTTTAACTTTGAAAATTCTATTGAAAGCGGTTTGTGGTTGAGTAATTTTATTAAAAACGAATCACTAAGTTTTCACAGATTTACGTCATAACAATCAATCCTGCAGACATTGCAACAATCCATCGCCCTAGAGGAGAGGGGAGGGGTAGAAATTACGTAAGAGCTCCAATCATCAATACAAGCGCAGCCTTTCCTCTGATCATTGGTATGTAAATTCGTGGAAACCTTTCTTAAACGTAGAATTCCAGAACTCTGAAGAAGAAAATGCTCCTTTGGTCCATGCACCGAATCGAAATCAGTCTCATTCCTCACTCCAAAGTTCATCTGACTTAGAACACGCAAAGCTCTTGGTAAATATACACGCAAGCCATCACAGAATGATAGTGAATATCGAAAATACGAGGCGTGTTCATAAAGTAAGGCCCGTTTGGTCACAGGAAAAAATATACTCATATGAAACACATTTTATTGGCATTTTTAGTTAGCTACAAACCTACTTCACTTATCTACATATTCGCCGTTCACTTCTAAGCATTTTTCGTACCGCTGCAGCAGCTTCTTTAACCCCTCTGCATAGAAACTCGCCGCCTGAGGGTTGTACCAATCGACAACGCCATTCTTGAGTTCCTCTTCGGTTTCGAAACGTTGTCCACCGAACCACTGTTTCAAGTGCAAGAAGAGGAAGTAGTCGCTGGGTGTAAGGTCAGGACTGAACGGTGGGTGGTTTAAAGAGTTCCCAACGACCCAAAAACTCTCGTCCACTGGACATTCTTTGCTCTTTGTGGTGGTCGGTGAGCATTTTCGGTACCCACCTTGCACGCAATGTGTGGCATCCGAGGTTTTCCGTAACAATATTGTAGACAGTAGTGCGTCCAAGTTGAGGAAATTGTTCAGCCAGGGCATTAATTGTCAATCGACGATCACATCGCAGTTTTTGTTCCACTTGCGAAACAATTTCATCGGTCAGAATACTGGGCCTACCACTTCGCTCTTCGTCATGGACATTTGTTCGTCCATTTTTAAAATCACAGCACCATTGTCTAACCTTTCCTTCACTCATAACTGAAGGTTCATTAACTAGGCATAACTTCCGATTAATTTCAGCAGCCGACAATCCTTTTTCATTCAAGAATCGTATGACAGAACGCACTTCACAGCTGGCGGGATCAACGATTGTCGCGGACATTGTAGTTTGCATGCACGGACAAGAAAACGACTTCTGAAACAAAAAAAATGCTGTTATAGCTTCTCAATGAATCAGTAGATGGCGCTGCAAGAGCAAAACTGTGTTCTGAAGCGCCAATATTTAAATATAAGCAAACGGTACTTACTTTAAGTATACGCCTCGTATAGTGCCTTTTATCAAGTCCAAGTCAGTGGTCACGATTGGAAATATTATGGAATTAATCATAGTTGTGGCATTTGTACCTATATCATTGAATGGGATTCTCCTACTAAAAAACAACGCATTTATCGATCGATTATATTAATATTATATCGACGCATTTGTCGAGTAAAAAATACTCTTAAACAAGGAATATTATTTTCTTGTAGATATACTTAAAGTAAAATGAAATGTATTTTAAGCGTTTATTAGCAAAAAAGATACTTATTTATACGTCTGGTTATATTGGGATTACTACCTATTCAACTCCGATTTTACGAACAATAATATCTATTCTTTAGCTGCCAATACCATTCAACCCTAACAAATTTTTCTTTTTCCTCTCTTCTAATTAAAATTAAACAATTATTGTATGAAAATATGAAAATCCACTGCAAAACCCTAATTGTTGATTAACTGGTTACGGTGGAAAGAATATACCACATAGACGTTTAAGGACTGGGCCCTGATAAGAAAGTGAGTTGGTTGTAGATTAATGAGGGAAGCGGAATAGGGGTTATACCTTTGGAAGCATCATCTGATCTTTATTGCCTCCATATCATTATTTCTTATCAATGATTTAATTACTCTTTAATCATTTTTTATGACTGTAGGTATGTATTTTATACAAACGAATCATAAAGATCATCGTTACCACTGATAATTTATTGATATACTGGACTGAAAGAGTGTTTCATTTAATTGTTCAAACTGCTAATCTCTTTATGTCTGCATATTACCTCTCCTTGACGCCTGTCATAATTCATTCTGTTTCCATTGCATCAAACTGAATCACCAATACCACTGAAAAAACCTATAATAAAGAACAAAGCATTTTCTTTCATAATTTGCTTGAATGTATCCAAAGGTGATGTGAACCCAGAGATTTCAAAGATGAAACATTAATAACACAGGCCAACAGTGGTTTTGGTGCCGGAGTTTAACTAATGCTGATTTAAAGAACAATTGGGGTGCTAAATCCAATTATGACACTAGTTTTTTCCTATCAGTAATAGTTTTTAAGATATAGATATGTTGTTACTTACGTAAAAAAATCTTCTACATGATGATATGGGAATATTATATTAATAATGAAACCCACTAAATATAAATACTTGATTTATTTCTAGGGCTGTTAATTCACCCACAAACACAAAAGAATTTTACATTACAATTGAACACAAATACTAAAATTTTTTACTGTAATAAAACAAATTGAAAAGAAAAAAATACATAAAAACATCACTAAACGCATCGGAAGCTTCTTTTGCGCGATTTTCTTGAGTGCACTTTGTTCAAACAGTCTCGTTTTAAGCACCAGCAGTAATCTGCCATCATGTGGTTATCCCATCTTCCTTGGTAGAGAGATTCCATTGTTTTTATGTCCTGGTGAAATCTTTCACCTTGTTCTTCACTTGTGTCTCCTAAATTTCCAAGAAAATTGTCTAAGTGGCTGTGTAGGTAGTCAACTTTTGTGCTCGTATTACATCCAAGTGATTTGAAGTTACTGAGCATAATGTTTACCAGCTCAATATAATTTTCACTTTTGTGATTTCCTAGAAAATTTTTTATGACCTCAACAAATGACATCCAACTTATTTTTTCAATCTCATTCATTGACTCGACAAAAGCAGGATCCTTTGTAAGTTGTCTGATTTGTGGCCCCTCAAAAATACCAGCTTTAAGTTTTTCAATACTTATATAGGGCATCAAGTAGCCGAAGCATGGTCCATCCTTGTCAAGAGCCTTTACAAATTGCTTCATTAGGCCTAGTTTAATATGTAGAGGCGGTAAGATGATTTTCTCTCTTTCAACTAAAGATTCAGCAATGATGTTTTCTTTCCCAACAACCAAGTTTTCTCTCTTAGGCCACTCCTTCTTAATCCAGTGGTTTTGTCTGTCCCTGCTATCCCAGAAGCACAAGAAACAAGGATATTTTGTGTAGCCACTTTGCTGCCCAAGAAGAAAGTTCACCATTTTTAAATCTACACAAATCACCCAGCGATGTTCCTGGTATTTTATCTTCTGTAAGACCAATGCTATTGTATCGCATTCTTCTTTCATTTTAGTTGAATGAGCGATTGGTATTGCGCCAAACCTGTTACCATTGTGAAGAAGTACACATCTTAAACTACGCTTGGAGCTATCAATAAACAAACGCCAATCACTAGCATCATATTGTGATAATAGTCCCATTTTTTCCAAAAGACCCTTAACGGCTAAACAAAATGTAAGATTGTCTTCTTGAGTAAAGAAGGGTAGCATATCCTTTTCCCTTGTGTGATAAAAACTTATTTTTGTACCGGGTTGCAGAAAATTCTTTTCATGCAGTCTTGATGCTAGTTTTTTAAATCTTAATGGCCTACAATATAGAAATATACATAACACTTATTGACAGTTTATTAAAAATAAAAGGAACACCGCAAAGTGGTTATAAATTAGTATACTTATAGATTTATTTAATTTTGAAAATTATTTTCAATCTAATATATCAAATATGAAAACAACTAATCGTAAGATGTGCCATATCTAAAAAAGTAGAGCTGTTAAATAAAAACGGATTTCATATTTGGATTCAGCTCTACAAATGTAGTTAAAATCAACACAAAGATTTCCGGCACCAAAAAAATTTTTTTTTGTAGGCCTGTGTAATCATTGGATAAAATCAGATCTTAGGCGAGTACGAAATTTATGATGAAACCGCTTTTCATATATCATAAGTATTGATTTAGATTTGGTTTTTACGAAGTATAGCCAATATTTTCATGACACAAAAGAAAGTATCAACTCAATATTCCGCTCACGCTCACAAAAATATGATAAAATTAAAAACTAGAACCAAATTCATTGATTTGAAATTGTAAAACCTGATAGAAAAGAAATCTTTCAAGAAGTACCCCCTGTAGTGTGGGATAGGATGAGCGTAAAACGTTTTCGTTTGAGTTCCAATCTGGGAAACTTTAATCCTTTCGATCGCACTCTCCCTCTATCCTCGCTGTAAGAAACGGCCCAGTCATTTCTCCTGCTCCCATCAATCTCCTATCCCCTTCTAATCCAGGCCACTCCCTTTTCAACCGCTGTTTTTACTGCACTCAAGAATCTAATTCCCTCTCCAATTTCTCATCCTCTCCACCCCTCTTTTTTACACGCCTCCTTCCAAATGTATTTCAGAGCTATTCGGATCGCTCCAAGCATTTCCACATACAGTCAGCACACCTTTTCACTACCGCAAAACCCCTTCCCTTTGCCTAATTTTCATAATCAGGTTCACGGTGGCTCCTGCGCACCTCCAACCGCCATCCCATAACCTTACCTTTGAAGTTCCCTCTTTATCCAGAGGTTGGAACCGACTCGTTGGGGTGCCACGCGATAGCAGTGCCATTTTCTGGCGGAGGTGACGGCAGATGGCCCGGGGTGGGACCAATTTGCCGCGATTCGCACGGAACTCCAGGGGTAATTACAGTCCTCAGTAGAGGGGGATGTAAAGACAAAAGGCGGAAAAAATATCTCCTTACCAGGCCACAGCTCAGCTCAGCAGTGCTATGGGAGCTAGATTTCGTTAAGACGCTCAAATATGAGAACCAGAATCCCGTCGACTCTTTCAGTTATATGATCATGTTTCCTTTTTGCACCTTTCATATCAGGGAAATTTCTAGTGCAATTTATGTGTTGGTTACAGAATGAAGATTCTATAACAATTAAAATAGTATTTGGGGAAATATTTTCTTCACCAATCTCTTCATTTTCCCCGGTGCATAATATTCTCAATATTGACAGAAAATAAGGTTAAAATTAAAAGAAACTGGCGCTTCTGATCAATTAGGAACCTTGCTAATTTGACTAAGATCATTTTTATAAATTTGCGTTGGCTCAAACCATTGAAGTGTGTGAGTTATGTTTATATTAATGAAAAATATATCTTTCTTGGAGCACCCTGTAAGTATTTTTGAGTGATTTTTTTGCATTAATTTTAAAGGGTGTACATTTAATTATTTTTGGGTCAATGGTAAAATTGTTTGTTTGATCCACCTGAAGCTGTGTAGCAACGTTCCAATCATAAATTAATGACCAACATGTCCTAATAGGTAGATAACTTCTGGTAAACTGGAAGATCCACAGTATAAGTACATACTCGTATATTGCTAGAGTCAAGCCCTCAGTCATAATCAGGAGTGTCATTTTTTATCACCTAAAGACTTTTGCTCAGCGTTGGTGATGGTTTGTGCCTTCAGTTCAAAAGAGACCTACCTGATCAGAGGTTTTGCTCAAGAGCACATTTTTCCTGGCGCTTATCCGTCTTCATTTCATCCGCAAACCCTTTGAGCGTGATAATTCCGAGTAAAGCCACCGCAATCCCTGTAACCCTTTCATTCAGTTTTTCAGTCGATGAATGGCTCGGATTACTCACGCCTTTGGTGAAATACCTCAAAAGTGGGCGGGGGTGGAAATTAAAGCCGGATGTATTCGCAGGGAACGCAGTTGACCAAATGGCGCCCCTTAAACGCCCCTTTTTGAGGATTGGGAAATGTATCTCGTATATGTCTGTAGGTTTGTCAAAATATTTTTCCCAAACTTCATCTATGAAAGAATTACAATCAGGGTAAACTTTCAATTACAACTGCCTCTTTCAAGTTGAATGCAACATATAAAATATTGAAATATTGCCAGTAAATTTTAACTCGATTAAGTGGAATGGGTTTCCCACTTTGAAAAGGAAGCAAAAGAATTTCAACTATGATGAGTGAGGACTTATCGTTGTTTTACGAAGATCAATAGTTATATTTCAAGGACCTGATCTGTCACATTCATTCTGACCTGATCTGTCTATATTGTCTAACTTCATTTTTCATTCAGCTTCATTATGCGTGTGATTTTCTACAAGTATTCAATGACTTTTTTCGTTTATCCCTTACACAATCATAATTAGTAATTATTATCTTTGAATAAAATTGATGAACCCTTGATGGAATATTATTTACTTAAAATCAACATTCCTCAAATGGAATTCGACTATTAAGTTATCCCACTTTATTAAAAACATCAATTAATCATATGCACTTAACATAACGGTATAAAATTGCATGATTTTGTTATCTAAGGATGATATTTTAAACCATTATTCTGAAATGTGGTCACAAAATCAAATGAAATAAATCTTAATGGTGTAATTAGGTATTAAATACCTCAACTACCGGCAGAAGGTCAACTGCATTTGTGGCTTGCGATTGAATTGCTGTGTTCATCAATCACACCTTTCTGCACTAAATCTCTGCGCATACATAGAAATGTGTTTTCCCTATCCTTCCGTTTTTCTGATACTTTTCCCACCCCTCGCTCACCGTATATTGCTCCTCTATGTCCTCCCAAAGTTACTTCCTTTACTTGTATTTCCTCTCTCCCTTCGACCTTCCACATTTTCCCCAATGCACTTCTCCTCTCCCCTTCTTCCCAATTATCCCTTTCTTTAAATTGTTTCCCAGAGTTCGGGACCCGTAACAACTCCTACGTATCCCCACCATTTTTACTTCGCTCCACTCAGAATCCCTCTCTGAGGGTCTAACATCCTTGTCTTTTTTATTTGCCTAATCGTAATGCTTCCTCCCCTTCTTATCTGGGCGTCAACCCCTCCTCTGCCAACTCCTTCCTACAATAAGAAGTAAGTTTTCCGACAGTAAGACTCCTAATGCACCCCTACCTGCTGTCTCTACTTCTTCCTGCACGCACACACCCCCTTTTCCTTTTCCCCGCTTCGTCCATCTCTCCCGCCCTCTCTCTCCCTCAAACAACATCCTTCCCTCCTCCAAATCCACTCCTTCCGTCCCACCCTCACGAACTCTCGAACCAATATTTCACCCTCGCAATATAAGTAAACGCGAGAAAATGGATTGTTTTCCGCTCTGTATACATTGAACCTATGAAGGTTTCTTTCTAAAGACGTAACTGGGGCACAGTTTTAATGACTATCTGTGAATCTAAAGAATAAACCATTGTCTTGGTGAAATTTTCTCACATTAAGTCTCAAGATTTGCGACAAATTTTAACGAGTTATTCTGTTTTTGATATGATGATCTCCTATAGAATTTGATGGTTCAAGGACGTGACATGTTGGTATTTAAACATTTGTCGGACCATTTGGTTTTATTTATATTTCCAGTGACTCTAGTTGGTTTTGCCAATCCTTATAGAAAAAATGATCAATTATAATGTAAATAATTATGGCATATGAAAAGAACTCAAGTAATCAGTTTGGGGGTGAGTAGAATATTTTTCATTGCCACTCTGTTGCTAATTGCATTTTTATTAATATTTCGTGTTGATTACGCTCGTTTTGACATAATTATACAGCTAATTCCAATTAAATATGCAATTTTGCCATGAAAATACAATAATACCGTGATATTTTGGTTACTGTAGTTACCTACGGTTAATGCATTCTGAGGTACCGATAAAAAATCGCAGATTATGAATCATCAATTGTAATGCTTATTACAAAATAATTCCTTGCTACCTAGTGACAATATACATGTTGTCATTTCATATTTTAAAGTCATCTTGGCAAATATTTAGCAAAATAACCATAATCATAATTTCTTACCTACAGTTAATATTTTCTCTTCTTATTAATGATTTCCTTCTAATTTCTAATCATATAGTATAACTTGCTAAATACGAAGAAGTAATAATAACGAGATATACTACAGAAAAGCTCGTCTAATTGCATAAGATCCATTTAAAATAAATTTATTTATTCCAAAATGGATAGTGTTTACGTTCTGTATTGGTCTTTAAAAACCTTTTTTTCAGAATTGAATAATAATACCTTGGTAAGCTCCACTGATATTTATTTGTTAAACTATGATTTTTCTTTATTAATTCAATTTTTAACATGAATTTCCATCAAGTTGAACCGAAAACCATAGAATTCCTACATTTCAGCTTTCAATTCTATTGTGGGAATAGGAGTGGTTTTTTTGCAATTTTTTTTTCTGTCATTATACTCTGGAAGTGTATTATCTGATGAAGTAATGATCTAGACAGTCCGCCGAAGATTCTTTCCTAAGACAGTTAAAAATTAAACTCACAGATTTTAAAATATATCAATAAGTAGTTTCGACCCATTTTGTAAAAAAAATGTATCAACATTTTTCTTGTTCCTTCTTGTGGTTTAAAAAATGAAAATAACTTTATAATTGATACGTATTAACACAATATTAAATTATTATTATTATTATTTGAACTTTTATTAAACAAATAAAATCCATTTTAATTTAAATGGTATTATCTGTCATTTTGAAATTAAATTATTGTTCAATGAATGATTTTTCATTAATATTTATCTCACTATAAATCCTAATTGTGGATAATTTTTTTCAACGTCAATCAATCTGAGTAACAGACCAACAGAAATCAAGCTAAAAGTTAGTTTTCATTTTCATTGCATGCACTAATCCCAAAGGATCGCGCTATTAACACAAAAAATGCGGTCTGTAATTTCTCTGTATCACCACTTGGTTGGACAAGCCTGACTGATAAGAGTTAATCTGATAATCTAAGAGAATATCTGTGATCATAGAATAACCTACAATCATATTCGAAGGATGATGAACTGTAAAGAACATTTCTGAAAAAAATGGTGCAATTGGCTAGCAGTTGATCGCAGGTAGTGAAATAATTGAATAAGGTACACATTTTGTTAATAACTTATTTCTTTAAGCTGTGCTTTATTTTAAAAACCAATAAGAAATTAAATAAATGCATGGGGCTATTTATCGAATTCACTATGATTTGTTTCAGCAATTGAGGAATAACTTTAATGTTGTAAAAATGTTTATTATTTTATTGACTCATTTTTAATGTACTTTAATGGACAATTTTTGATGTCGCATCAGCTACTTTGATAATTCTCTGACATTGTGTTTAACACCATCTATCTCCCGTTACAACTCTCATCTTATCGTCGAATGAGGAGCATTGCCCGTTTCTCTTCTCATGACCAGGCATTCATTCCCCCTCACCCTCCATTCCCGCACCCCCACTTAAACGCCACCTTCTTGGTCACGCTCCCCCCTCCTCCACCCACCCTCACCCCTGCCTCTGCCGCTTTGACGCCCCTTGGAGATCGAAAGACGATTCCAAAGGAGTCGTCCCGATTGGATGGGATGGGTGAGCAAACGGGGGAGTGGATATTGGAAGAGAGTCGGAAGGAATCTCGCAGGGGTGGGGTTACTCGCAGTGGGAGGGGGTTTAGATGTCTCCCATGCCTGTGGGGGTGGTGCTGGGGAGTTCTTTCGGCGTGGGGCGGTTTGTGCGAGGGATTTGGTGGAGGGCGTTCGACCGATCACCCCCCTCTGAAAGGGGGCCCGATCAAAAGCGTCGTTTGCCTTCACGTGGTGATATTCGCATCTAACCCACCGGTTATCACTTGCCAATCGCCTCTATCCCACCCCCTTCCACCTCACTTCCTCCCCCACCCTCCCTCGACCCACTGGGGCGGCGGCGCTTTGCCCGTTCTCTCTCGCCCATCCGAGATCTCCACCCAGTGTTATACGTTTGTCGGAATGCTTAGCGCGGAGCAGTCATTGCGATTGCCAATCGAACTCAGAAATGTCTCTCGGAATGATATCGATCATTTTATTTATTTTTTACCAGCAGTCATCTGAAATCGACACGCTTGTCTTATGATCATCGAACGTTAGGGCTGCAGACAATCACATCCATCTGTCGTGGAATCGGGGTGAATGTGTGGTGATTGAAGATGAATGACGTTGAATTTATGCACGAGGTGAGACGACAAAAAACAAATCTGATAAGAAGTCTTGAAATGGTTGTTAATTGAGTGATGTGGGAAGTGTTTTTTAGTTTCCCCTCTTAGAGATTTCGGGATCCAATGCCGGAGATATTGCATTTCCCCTAATCTAGTGCTTCATACGAATTTCCAGTAATTTGAAAGAATCCCTTCTCCAGTGGTGAAAAATTGTGATAGTCACTTACAATATCTTACCCTCTTTTACGCATATTTCAAGAAACTGCGGGAGATGCCGCAACAGTAACTTTTAACGGAGTCATCCGCTAACATGCATTTCAGTGCAACAATTTCAGAGTGTAAAATCATTCGCCTTGTCCGGGATTCGAACCCGGATCTCTCGATGCCCGGATCCTCGATGTTTTTCTGCAATGATGTAAATGAAACAATGTTATTGTAATGTTCTTGCAGGGTCCAGTGCTTTTTCTTTAATAATCGCATTCTTAAATGAATATATTTTTAGGGGATGTAGATTAATTGCGTATTGATTCATGTTCATCAACATATATAAACGAAAATATCGATCACATCGCATGCACGGTGCGTGAGAATATTAAATTACTGATAAATGTAATATAGGTGAGTTTACTTATTTTGGAAATATATGTACGTTCTAAGAATGAACTTTGTTGTCTTAGTACATGGCATCTAAGAATACCTTAGCGGTGTTTAATTTCATGGGCTCAAAGCTCCTAGACGAGTTTGAGTGCGGGGTAATTACATCTGAGGTAGTTCACGCATACTTAAGAGATTTTACTAAGTTGGGGGAGACTGAAGGGGTGGACGGAAGGAGTAATATTAAGGACTAAGGATTCTTCACGGTCTATAGGCGAGTGAAGGCAACCGCGCTCTCTCTTTATCTCTTTGAAGCGATTGGTTCACTCCATTGGGCACATAGCTGGGGAATTACGTCGAAACGCCTCCGGGATAGAAAAAGGAAAGGAAAAGAGACGCATGCTGTAGGAAGCACTCCGGCATCGCCGTCGCGTCCTTTAGAAGTGCTCGACATTCCTTGGTGCGGAAGAAAAGGGATTACGAGGCACAGTTCCTAGTTCATCCGATATTTATACGAGCTTCGCGTAAGTCGAGAGACTTCCTCTCTCTCTCTTCTTCTTTCTCCGTGTCGTGCTCACTCGCTGCAGACAGACATTCCGGAAGGATTGAGAAGAGTTTTCTCGGTTGAGGCCCTGCAAGGACTTGCACCAGCGCGCTCCACTTATTATACGTCCCAGGCCTGAGTCGCTGAAATCTCTCCCCGGGTCCGTGCTAAACCTCGGTTCACTACTCCGGCCCTGTCGAGCTAAATAAGTGTTATGTAACACGTTTGATATAAGCTTTACGCTCTAGTTTTTATTTTTGAAAAGTATTGCGGACCACTCAGTCACATTCCTAATATTCATGATGGAATATGTTTGTCAACTTGAAATTTGACATTGAAAAATGAAATTGTATCTGTGCGAGGTTTTAATCATCTGCCTGAAACTCTAACTTTTCTTTAAAAATTGAGAAAGTCAAAAGATTATCATGAAAAAACTGTTAGATATTTAAAAAATTCTTTGAAGTTGAAAGAAAGGGATTTATGAGACACTCTGCAGTACTCTTCCGTAACTTGGCTGGTGAATTGTCTGTTTTTGTAAAGGTACAGAATAATTTTGTTTGCTGTTCAATTCCTAACTTCCACTTTTGTATAAAAGTCTATGCTTTTCATTTTATCAGCAGGGACGTTCTCCCTACTTCTTAAAATTTTACGGAAAAGAAGTAGACATTGAAGAAATAAAATATCCACACAAGTCTTAACCATAATCTTTTCAACACATATTCTGATTTAATGAAGCAAACCTTGAAGTTTTCTCTTGCGGACTTCAGATTGTAGCACAGATTCAGATTTGATATTATTTTTCATCGCATATTTTGATCGCATATTTTGTTTTGTTGCTTTAAAGTAAGATACGTTATAATTTATGTCATGTAGGAAAAATCTTAACGTATTCCATGCCTCAGTAATGTTGAAACATCGGTTAAAAAACCGACACATCAATACCAAGCGTATTACACAGTGCGTTCAACGCCAGCTGTCACGAGGTTATGAATAAATTACTTAAAACATGGTGGCATGTATGCCTTCTCTTCTCCGTTTCTTTCAGGTGACGAAGCGTCTTGAAATCACTAAAATTGGCTGAGAGAGAGTGAGTGTGACAACTTGATTTGGGTCTTCTTGATAAAGATATTGAATCTACTAATGGGTTCGCGATAGAAGGTATTTTTACATATTGGAAGACACACACACGCGCTTTCGCATCTCCAAGAACAAATACGTAGTGATGGTTTATTAATGGAAAGGGTTGGCTTCGTCAATCCGTAGATTCCTCAAAAACCCAATGTAGATTACGGTACACTTAAAATGGAAATGTAAACTGCACAGACTAAAGATCAGAAATGTGTTTTAAAATTATATTGTAACTTGCATTAACGGATGTTGTTATATTTATTTCGGATAAATAGAAATAATTCACATTGAACGTTGTTAAATTCAGGAGCAATAATGCTAGAATGGCTTTCATTTCATTTAGTAAAACGGTTTCCTACCTTACAAACAATAATTTTAATTTGACATCAACTTATTAATTTTTTCAAGGATTAAGTGTTCTGTTGGATGCCTACCTGGAGTGTCAATACGATCGTAGCCAGCGGCACCCTTCTCAGTGCTGGTGCATGGTGTCGGTCCTCCGGGTTTCCCTCCCCCTTCCCCTCTTCCCGGGCAACCGACATCACTTGAGAGTGAAAATCCAGCCCCTCCTCGGAGGCACTGCAATTATACCGTCCTGGGAATCGGCCGCAAAAAAAGAAGATTCCCTAAAGGAAGACTCTTAGCACCGAGCTCAAGGTTTGCCTCTTATTAGTCTGCTTAATTGGACGGAAGGGTTTGCAACGCCGGTTTAAGTGGATTGTGCCGACTGGGGAATGTGTGGTGTGCTATCAAAACGAGGAGTTAGGGATCATTCCGGAGAGACGTACGCAACCGCCTCGTACTTTCCGTCTAATGGCAGGATTAAGTCAAGACAATACGCATTACTAAGTAAAGAATCCATAACTTTTCCGAGATGTAATGTGTAGCTCGGTGTAAATGGCAACGCTGCAGCCAAACTATCTCAAAAGATCTGGAGCTCGAGATATCTCTGAAATGCTATCGTGGAATAAATGAGAAGAGATTCATTAATATTATCAATCATGTAAATTTAAAAATAAAAGTTATTTTAATGAATTTCTGGACTATATCAACTTTCACTTCTATTATTGATACAAATGTAATGATGATGAGTATTTACTTCCCTCAAGAATATTAATTAAAGAAATTGAATTGAATTCACGTAAAAATTTATTTCTGAAGTTGAAGAGATAAACAAATTGTAAGATTCATTTTAAATTTACTGTCTACTTTTAAAATGGATAATAATAATAATAAATATGCTTTCACATTAGCTAAAATTGCCTGGATGAAGCTCAAAGGCGATGCACTATTTACTACTCTATTTTGGAGGTTAAGAAATTATTCAAAATATATAGCAAGATTTGTTGCATAGTAAACTCAACAAATTATTTTTCGACTCTCGTTACTCTTTAGTTTTTAATCATTGGGATGTATTTTAGTGAATTAAGTTTTTGCAAAATATCCAGATTAATATTAAACTGAGTGGTGAATATGAATAAGAGCCATCCAGAAAATACGTAAGTCGAAGGGACTCAAATATGTGCCAAGATGTACATGATGATTGTAATTAAATTGAATTCTTATTCCTTATGACACGATAAGAGAAAGCTTTGTGGAAAGAATCACATTTTACGATTAGGCAGTCTGAAGAAAAAATACTACAACCATTGATCATTCTTTATAAGAAAGTACTTGTAATGCGTATGTTCTGATTATTAGGGGAGAAGTTTTTCATTCATTTAAGTACGTGTACATGGTTTGTATAAAAAGTATCGGGAAAGTGTTTCGGAAAAATATATTTATTGTCGATATTGCTACAAAATCTCAATATTTTTCAAAGTAGATCCCTTGATAATCAACACACTTTTACAAGCTTCTTTGATAGCAGTTAGGGTCCCATGGTCCTAATGGAAAAATCCTCCCTCAAAGGGAGGATTTTTCTTTTGAGAATAGGAAATAGTCTGCTGGTGCCAAGTTGGGACTGTACGGGGGTTGGAGAATCGTTGCGATGCCTTTGCAGGTCTTCGCAAGCAGATACATGAATCTGCTCCGTCCGTCAATACCTTTTGGGCGAGTTTAGCATTGCCAAATTTTCAGTGATAATGTTGTGCACTGTCATCTTATCAATGCCGATACGTTGGGCGCACTTAACCGACGCCAGTCTGAATTCAGCACTTCACGTACACGTCAGAAAAACTTGTTACCGATACTTTTTATTCAAACCATGTATATTTTCATTATCAAGCTACCACATATTTAATTCATTCATAGTTGTGTTTTTATAAAATCATTAATATATATGATACTAAGTTTAAAACAATGATACAGGGAGAAATTAATTCCTTCTGTTCTGTATTTTATAATTATATTTGTGTTAGGAAGTGAAAGTCATTATACTCACAAATTTAAATTAATGCTTTATTATGAAAAATTGATATTTATTCTAAAGCTATGTCTTTTTCATTAAAATTTTAAAAGTAATTTAATATGTATTTTATTAGTTAGAATGAAATTGAATGAATAGGCTAAAAAATAGTGATATCTGGGAATGTCTGACAATATTTTTTTAACCATCGAGTATCGTTGGAAATTGAAAACTATCATATAAAACTCTGGAAAACGTTGTACACCATGGATAGGCTTCCTTGTTCGGTGTTAGTATTGGATATTTTAGTCCCTTATTATGACTCTGTAACTTTTCGAACCTTAACAAAACCGTTAAATTATGATTTTTAACCACTATGACATAACCGTTCTATATCCACCACGTAAATCTGTATTACCACTTACTTCCTTACACTATATACTATATATATAATTTTCTTAGTCTTGCTTTCTTGTCCTAAATATTTTTCGGCCTATCCTGTTACCTTCAACTTACAATTTTGACTTAACTTCTTTCAAAGCATTGCTAGGGTCTCACATTTATTTTTCTGGAACTTCCTGAAAGTCTCACCAACCTGAAAGTTGCTTTTCTCAAGACATATTCTCAACTGTTTTCTTCAAATTAATTTTTTAAAGCGTCAATATTATGCTTTAGACCTAATATTCATTGCTTGCACCCGTTAGTTCGAAGAAATAAACGAAATACCATCGTGAAATGGTAATAGAATATCACAATAAACTCAAATCCTACATGTTACAAATGTATTCTTCGCCATAGAAGAACTCACAAAAACATTTATTTTCTTTTGACCGGCCATTCTCCACCTGTGACTTATGCATGGATAAAGTGGCACTTATCTTTCTGAGAGATAGAACAAACGATGTAAGCATTTACATTTGCCAGATTTAGTGATGCACACGTAGAACTAGATTTAGAGGAAAATACATTCGCCAGTGTTGCAGTCAGCGTATTCAGGTTCCATGCAATTAAGGTTAGAAAGGCACATCTTCAGCAGCACTACGCAAGCAGAAGCCTTCATTACGAATTAATATTATAAAAATAGAAATTTTCAATCTATAATCAGAACTCCAACCCATATATTGATCGAAAATTTTGTTAAAATTTTGACAAAAATTATATTTCGCTGTTGCTTATTTGTATTTTGATTTTATATGATATAATGTATTATTAATCATGCCATTCATATTTTGGTGACCCCATTTTCATAGTAATTTTCATTTCTATATTGGAACAAGATACCAACAGAATTCCATTCTATTATCTTTAACAGTCATGCCTTTTAATGGTTATTAGCATTCCCCCAGTTACGATAGGTTTTAGATGGACTCAGACTGAAAAACGATAAGTTACTTTATCCCTCCTAACCAAACACTACATGGCATTCGATGCTATAATAAATTTTTCTTCAGTTTTGCATACTCACTTCCTTTCTTCACTCGGTCCGACATACCTATCCTTTTCCTCCCTAGCTTGCAGAACTCCAAAGGAAGCAATAAATGGTGGATTCGGAGTATTTTTATTAGAGATGGTATGTTGAAGACTCTGGTAGAGTACCTATTTAAATAATAAGTACCCTAGCTTAGCTTTTAAAAAAATGTTCCGTTTATAATTACCAAAAATGGATAATCCCTTATTCTCCGATTTAACTCTTAGGTGCAACAATTTCAGAGTGTAAAAGTCATTCACTTAAAACGGAATTTGAACCCGGATCCCTGGGTGTCCGGCTGAGTGCTTTAGCCAATTATGCTATGGAGGCGTCTTCTTACACTCTCGTACATCTTGGGAACCGGATTCGAATCCCAGTCAAGGCGAATGATTTTTCACTTTGAAATTGTTGCATTGTAATGCACACTTGGCGGATGACTCTGTTAAAAGTTATTGTTGCGGAATCTCCAGCAGTTTCTTATAATTTAACTCTATGGTGTAATATAAGTAAAAAATAAATGTGTTCCTGTCGAACATTGGTTTGACCTAAGTAGAGCTCTTTCTACCTTATTTCATGGGAACTTCTTTACACAGCTGTAGCCCTACTTACATCCTCATCCTAAATTATTAAAAGTACACGAATGAAATCCCAACTATATGTATTTGAGAATATGAATCTGCAGTGCTGTAATTACAGGTAACACCAAATAGCGCGCCGTGGGCACCGAGCTCAGAGCGACTTGGGGAAGGGTAGGCGATCCTAATGGAATGGAACGAAGGGGGAGTGCTTCACGGCATATTCGGGGATGGGAGAGAGGAATGGGGAAGGGGTGGTGGAAGTGGTGAGGGAGGGTGGTGGCGGTGGAGGGTTGGGAGAAGAGAGCGCCGAAAACATCGAGAGATGGGAAGTGAGAGGACGGGGGGGGAGGGAGGGTTCGTCGTTGCGTATTTTTTAGGATGGGGGTTCAGGAGCGAGTAAGGGGGAAGGAGGGTTGAGGAAGGGGCTTTAGGATACTGGAGGGAGGTGGGCTCAGTGCTTGGGGTGGTGCAAGTGGAGTGTGGGAGAAGGCACGAGGGTTGGGGTATCGCCCGTGTAATTGAAACGGGTCCCGCGGGAATGCAGCTCGGGGGTTGAAGGGGGCTTGCTGGTGCTGAGAGGGGGCTGGGGCGGGGGAGGCTGGCGAAAGAGGGAGGACGAGCGGCCGGTGAAAGAATGAGCGATAAATGAAAGGGGGGAGAGGGAAGAGTGTGTGACGACCACGGGAGCGGAAAGGAATCTTTGGGGATTGGGTGGAGATGGTGCAGGAGGAGGCCTTAACTCTCTTTTATGCAGTTACCGCCATGAAATACGCGAGGCGTTCGAGTTTCTAACTCGTTGATTGCATTCTCTATATCCGTACCGTACGGACCATACGGCTTTCGAACAAAGAGACTTGCGTCGAGATTTCAAATTAAATGTCTTTGAGTCTCCATGTATCGGCGTTTTCGTCGTTTTGGCGATACTGTCTCTGTTTCTAACATGTTGAAAAAAATATTGCAAACCCTTTAATTAACTTCAGGGTATTAACATGTTTTGGTCTTTTCTTCTGGATAATGGATAAGATTTTGTTTCCCATACGCTTTTCAAAAAATGCCGTTCCAAATTATGTTTTTCTTTTTCATCCAAGCTTTCGTCTGTCCATCTGATACATCTTTCTATGGTAATAACATTTAAGTTATTAATTATTTACGAATTCTTACTGAAACAAATATAAAGGGAAAAAGGTCAGAAATTTATTTGTTCAAACCATATTCTGCGAAAGAAACATTTTGTACTGCATATTTACGGGTTGGTAGAAGGTTGCTAAAAGTGATGAATTCGCTGCACCCATCCATAGTTATGCTCCCGAACGAAGATTCATATTTGATTCAATCATGTGGAAGATCTTGTGTCATCAGTCAAGTTCCGCGTTTAGAACAGTTCTAATCCATGTCACCCTCAGATGGTAGTCCGTAAAACTATGAAACCTTTGCGGTGCCATCAACTAAGTGCGGTTTATAATAACACTTACTTTTATTAATCCTTAAAATAATAATTATTAAACCGTCTTCAGTACTACTGTCACGTACTAAATAACTAACTTCTTAGTGTTAAAGGCTCGAGTACCTAGAATAAATATTGCTGTGCTATTGGTTCATTTTCTGTTTCCATCGAATCGAAGGTGATATCTGTCAACTCGAAACCTAATTTAATGATCAGAAGAAAAGAACAATGAACAAGAAGGAGGCAGGAAGTTAGGCAAAGTGTGTAACCTGTACAACTATTGGAATCAGGCTTTAATTTGTGGGATAATTCAATGTTACAGCAATGAAACACATCTTAGTAGTTTTTACACTTTTTATTAACGTACCAACCAGCCTCCGTAACTGACTGACTGATATGCAACAATATATTTGTGTTCTCTCTTGTATTATTGATCGGTGGGAGCGGTCAAGAGACATGAAAGAGAACCTTGGGGACCGGTAGGTACGTATGTTGTAAAAAATGTGGAAAATTGCCAAGAATTACTTTATATCTATGATATAATAACTATTATTTACAAAGATTCATATTTATTGGGCTAAACTGGAAAAAATAAAATCTAAGATACAAAGGTGTAGAAGATTTTGGACAATGATAGCTCTCTAAAAGCTTAAAATACTGCAAAAGTATGCTGAATCACAAGGAGATGCCGCGACAGTAACTTCTAACGGAGTCATCCTCTAACAATACAACTCAGAGGGTAAAAATCATTCGCCTTGACTGGGTTACAAACACCAAAAATATTTTCACGTTTAATATAGATATTTGCTACTGGGCCATCACTTCTGGATTTCACTCTTAGGAGTCTTATGCATATAATATGATGTGTTGGCCATTAAAATATACACGCGTATCATGGGTACGTAGCAAAATAAAAGATCAAGAAATATCAAATATTATAGACAGCAAAGAAAAATAAATATTCACATGATATCTTTTTCATGATAAAAGAAAATAATCCCTTGCTTGGGATAGCATTGTTACGTTCAGATAAAGAGAAGGTAAGCACTAATTTTAAAATACGGTGCTAGATCTTTAGATCATTTGAATTAGTTTATAACAGAAAATGAAGATTTGCAAAGGAATTAAATACTCCTCAAATATCGGCTTTAACAGTGAATTAGAAACTTAGAAACGAGTGGCACCATTCTCTTGGATAGCTACTCATGGTGGTAAGAAGTTTACGTAGAATGAGGTTTAATTTCCTTATTCTGGTAAAGCCGATTTGAATGTTCTAGATATTAATGTCCTCGCACTTGAAAGTGCCGACGCTGTGCCATTAAACACGGAGTTTCTCAATGGATATAGTTATTGCTATGGACTCTATTTCACGCGAAAGGAGGATGAGAAATTTGGACAGAGGATCTGATTGCTATCCAGCGGGGAGAGGTTGATTTGTTTGAGATGATTTGGAGATACAAGGGAAGGAAGAGGGAAGATCGGGAGGACAAGAGAGGGAATGAGGCCTAACGGGATGAAAGGGCATCCTCCCACTTGCCTTCTGAAGCGGTTATTCAAGATGGTAGAGGGAATATCTCGTGCAAGAATTTTTCCTCTCTGTTTGAGATTACATGTGTGTGTGTGAAAAATGAAAGGAAAAATTGGAGGTGGTAAAAGGTTTGGGTAAAGTTGGGATGGTTTCTGAAGATTATAAACAGGGTGCGCCGGAATTTAAGGCTCAAGGGATGACTGAAAAGAGG
Organism: Hetaerina titia; assembly: GCA_037158775.1. Lineage (NCBI taxonomy): Eukaryota > Metazoa > Arthropoda > Insecta > Odonata > Calopterygidae > Hetaerina > Hetaerina titia. The sequence continues at coordinate 11,763,286 of CM073770.1, forward strand.
GTGAGGAACGGGAGTGTCTGATGGCATAAAACGATGGAAAGAGGATGAATGTCTTCTTTCCATAATCGCTGGATGAATCAAGAGAAGAAAGAAATATTTAAAAGTAATTATGCATTTACAATCTATGGAAAGAAATTAAAATATTAGTGCCAACATTCCTTACGATGTCTCACTTACTCACTACTATGTTCTACATACCGGGGGAATACGATATAACTCTTGTTCCTGTAAGGAGTGGTATTATATTAGTGGTTAGACAGAACGGAATTCATTTTATCCTAACGAGCCCAGCTTTGCTGTAGTTTCTCCAGTTACGGATGCTTAAATGTTACATTTTTGCATGCATTCACATTGGATTACGTACTGAAAATATTTATGATTTACTATTTATCTATTTCAAAGTGTGAGAAAATATAGATTTTGAAATGATCATGAGGAAGATACCGTTTTCATTGTATTTTATATTGTAATCACTCTTGATAATGTCTACTAATTTATCAATCAGGGATTATGTTAATAAAATACTTTTTGTCTCATGATTTCCACATAAAATCTTATTTCTTTCGTACACTTGAAATCGGAAATTGAGGAATGGAGGAATAATGTTTGGCACATTTTGAAGGGTAAACAATTTTATCATCTCTCCCATTCGTCTCAAAATGACAATTAAAATTTCCCTTGAGAGCGCTCCAGCCAGAAAACCTTAGAGCGGGTGGGATTGGGTTAGGAGCGGAGGCTGGGGGGAGCTTGAGGGCCAAGGATTAGAGAAAAATAAAGGGGGAGGATAAACTGTTTGAGTGTAGATTCCTTCCTGGGAGGGCTCCGCTCCACTGGGTGAAAACGGATAAACTCGTTTTCCTCGGATGGGCAACCTATTACGGGTCTCTTACCCTTTCTTACCTTTTACCCCTCTTCCCCTCCTCTGGAACTGGGAGAGGGTGGAGGGAAAGGCTCCAGGGGTGAGAGGACTTATTTCGGAAGAGAGGCGTCGAACCGGGCGTTGAATTTGTTTCTCCCTATCCCTTATTTCTCCATTTTGTCCATTTTGTCATATTTCTCCAGCGGCACCCCTTAAATATAATGGATATTTACCATTCTCATTCGGTTGTTCCTAAATATGAGATACAAAATCTCAAAAAAGGCTTCTAACGTGCTCTGTTTACGTATTAAAGTTTTCATTTGTTTTCCAGTAATAAAAAATACTATCAATTTGGTCGAAAGGACATGTCACAACAGAGGAATTCGCCTCAACACTGGAACAATAGCTGGAACTGGAATATTTATTTAAAACACCCTTATATGTCTAATAAGATTTAGCTTATTTGCTAGTTAATTAAATTTATTCCACCATATCACGCCTGAAACGTCTCTTTTTATTTGCTAGTGATTATGTAAGTCTTAAGTGCTCATTGAAGTTAACAATTACCTCTGTTTTATTTTTTGACTTGTGTATTATTACTTATATATAATTATTTGTCTTTTTCTGCCCCGAAAATATAATTACGGTATTACTTTCCGAATTATAACTATTGATATTCTATCGTTTAATGTGGATTTTGGATGGATACAGACTGAAAATCGCTCCATTTCTTAGTCTCGCTTATTATTACATAGCCTGACAGCCCTTACTACAATAATACCCATTAATTTATCATTTTTCCTTCCTCCCTTCACTCTGCCCAAAATGAATTTCCTCATCCTGGTTTGCCTAAAGTTCTCCCTTCTAAATCAGTCGTCAGCATCCCATTGCCAACCAAAATTCTCTGCATCCATCTTTTAATTTCTCTCAACAATTCCCTTTCCTCCCCTACCACAACTACCACCTCCCCAATTGTTTTCCTCTCTGTCCACTTTTTCCTCTCAATCCTTCTCCACACTCGTATTTCAAAAGCCTCTAATCTACTTCTATCATCCTGCTTTAGTGACCACGTTTCCTTGCTGTACATAACTACGCTCCATATCATGTTAAGAAAAGGCTCGTTTTCACGAGCCTGTTCTTAACATCCTTACTCAACGTCCCCCTCACCAAATCCCTCCTCCTGGTGTATTCTTCTTTGTTTAACCCAGTTCTTCTCCTTATGTCCCCGCTGCTTTAACCATTTTACTCTGCATGTTTAAAGTCTTATTCAATGAGTTACGAAATACAATTGCAATACCTGGGTTGGATTATCGCCTAGAATATTTATTCTCCTTCTTAATCAGGTTTTAAGTGCACTTATAAAGAACTGTTTTGCATTTATGAAAGTGTTGAGTTGGAAGACAAAATAAGGGGAAAAAATATTCAGAAGAGATTCACATCAATATGACGCCACAAACATCTTCTATATGGATTAATTATTTTAATGAACATGATTTGAATAAAGTTATCTATAATATGGGCATGATTTGCAAGAAAATCAGAAAATATATTTATGACTTCGGGTCGTAATCTTGATAACACTGACTCCTTGTATATTTAGGCATGCGTTATACAATTAACTGTCGCGTGCGTTGCGTGCGTTATACAACTTGATTGGTAGATTTGGGGAAGAAAATTTCTCTCTGCTTACACTGAATTATCACAACCGATTGTAATGAAAGCATATCTAAAAGGCTGCCATATTTTGATCCATTCCTCACATTTACTTTATTTAACAATCCTAGGACGCTTCAATTTCTCATGAACTGGGAGTGAAGTCTGTCCATTTCTGTTACTTTGGAACGATAGGCTTCAAGTGAACATTGTACATATTCCGTCCGCGTACAATACCTGACCATATATAGAAAGGGAGACGTTATGTTTCAGGCTGCAAGTCCACAAATCCACAAGCAAAAGAGTTGCTAGCTCACCTATTTTGTTTCCCGATATTTATTATTCTCATTGACGCATGCTTTTCTCTCACAATATTGTATTTAATAATTCACAGCCTTACCAAGTGCACTTTTAGAAGTTAACTGCTACTTATAATTAAAGCGTTTAAAGTGTATTAATAATATTTTCTGACTGGGAACTATCGTTAATGACAATCGGTTTGAGTTTAAATATATTGGAGAGAAGGTCTTATTACATCCCTCCGAATATATTTCAGGGAGAAATAATATCCAGAGAGATACTGGAAAGGGATTTAAAAAGTGTTCTATCTTGGGTTGCGACACCTTTTCCTATGCACCCGACATGGAGTGCATTGTTAGCCTTCATCTGGTTCAGATGAATCAGGTCCCGCTGCTAACTTTCTAATTGCAATATACGTTTATGACCTGAGGCGCGCTTCCTCCCTATAGAAATCGAACCCGTAATCACGAAATTAATACCGGAGGAACAATCTCGGTATACGTATTCATGGAGTATGGGCTTCATGTTTGCCCATCATAATCGGAAATTCCGAAAACGGGGAGATACCGTCGATGGAGATGATCAGCCGGCGGCGGCGCGGGGGCGTATGGCGTGTCCCAACAGCCCCACCCCCGGGAGGGCCCTGCCCGGTCATTACCTCGTCGAAGCGGGTCCCTCGTCTCACCCCCCAGTCGTGTCGCATCACGCCAAAACAGAGTCCAGTCTCTCCCTTCCACTTCCACCCTCACAAAGAGAAGGCAAGGCCATCTTCGGCCAGGACTCACGGAGGGGCCGGGCCCTTGTATCCCTCAGCGGCTAAGGGGAGAAGGGCCGTTGGGGGTGGAGGCGATTGAGGGGAGGGCGGCGGGAGGGGCCTTTGGGTTTTGGGTTTGTCCGGGAGGCGTGGGTTGAATGCACAGCTCTCTCTCCATTCAAGAGGAACTGAGACCTCAGATTGATTTATTTACATCAATCCCAGACAAGAACAACAATGTTAGCACCTTAAAAAGCAGATATTCCATCTTGCAGATAATTGACTCCAGTGAAGGATGTAATGGCAAATGGAAAAAGCAAGGCGGTGTGAACTTTATTCACATAGTTAAACATTACTATTTTTACACGATGAAATACGCATTTAAACGAAAGAGGATGATAGGATATAGTATGTGATTTACCGAACTGTTAGTAGGAACCAATTAACAACGCAGAGTTAACCTAAAATAATATTGTCAATATTTAAAAAACATTTCTATGATCTTACATAGGTACAAATGATAGATAGTGGAAAGAATAAGCACATGAACAGCGAGGTAGTACATCCTGTTATATTCAAATGAATTTAAACGATGATTTACCATATTACCCATATCTAGACTAAAATATTTTGCCGACCAAAATTAATGGTACATTAGCAGTTCCCTATGCAGAAAGAAGTATAAGGAAATGAAGACCTGTGAATAAGAAGTAATGCTATATGCATAGAGAGAGAAAACGCAAGAAGAAGACAATCAAAAGAGAGAAATGGATGGGATTATAAAAGAGCATGGGTTGGGTTCAAAGAGGTGGTCCTTTCATTTTTCAAATGAAGAATGTACGAGCTCATACTTGCTGCATCCTCCAAAGTGATGTCAAACGATGTAAAATTAAATCCCCGTTAAGTTTAAACTTAATTGAATAAATGGAAAAGATGTCGCCAAATAAACAGATGCTTGTGAATGCTCGTGTGGTGCCATCTATTGTTTAACGTGGTTCTACTCGCCTGGCCGAGTGGTCTTATGTCGGTGATGTATTCGAATCGTCTAAATAATAGGCATTGCCATATTTCTATTTTTAGCCATAGGGTCATTCTCAAAACATAATACCAGTCATGAATGCCAGGCGCTAATTTTTTTTAGGTAATCTACCGTTTAAGGTAGGTTTTTGGATGGACACAACTATCAAATAAACATTTTGTGACTCCCCACCTAGCAAACTAATCTATATCAGGTCCCTCTTCATCTCGGTGTACTTCTTTCCTCCCTTCATCTCGTCCAACATCCCTATCCTGTTCCTACCCTTACCTCGCTTGCCCAACATTCTCCCCTCTATTACCCTCTTCAACATTCCACTACCGCTCAATACGCCTTTCATCCATTTTTCCTGCCCCCATAGGATTTCTCTCAACAAACCCCTCTCCTCCCCCACCATTTCTAGTACTTCCTCATTTGTTTTCCTTTCGGTCCATTTCACCTTCTCCATTGTTCTCCACACCCACATTTCAAAAGCCTCCAATCTACGTCTATCTTCCTGCTTCAGCGACCACGTTTCCGCGCCGTACATAGCTACGCTCCATATCAGAGTTTTTACGAGTCTTGTCTTAACATCCCTACTCAACGTCCCCGTCATCAACTCCCTCCTCCTTGAGAAAGCCTCCTTGCCTAGCGCAATTCTTCTCCTTACGTCCCTACCACTTTGACCGTATTGGTCCAAAACACTTCCGAGATATGTAAACTGTTCTACCTGCTCTATTTTTTCCCCGCCTATTTTAATATTTAGCTTAGCCTTGATTAAAGAGGAATGGGAAGAACTGGAGGTAGGAATGAAAGTCGGAGGGGAATTCGTAAAATCGGTTAGGTTTGCTGATGACCAAGCATTAGTTGCTCAGTCAGCCAAGGGATTGCAAGCATTGTTGAGTGAATTGAAGGTTCAGTGCGATAAATATGGGATGAGAATCAATATTAATATAACAAAGGTTATGCGATTTTCCAGAAAGAAAAAGGCTAAGGCGCTAATTGCTATTTAAAAAAATATATAATTGTTTGATTGGTTATTTATTAATTGTTTCTTTGTTGAAGCTATTCTCAGTTAAAAGATTTCGTTTCAGAAGTAAATCGGTAAAATTCAGTCATCTTGACAAGAACAACGAGAACAAAAATGAAAATTCCTGATTGCATTTCATTAATCACGAAATTGTTTTCGTTGCAAATTTTAATTGAACATCATTCTACATGGAATTTTTATTTCAAATTAATTTTATTATTGCTTATCATTTCACCTTGACATTTATTGAAGAAAACTGATACCACATGAATGGATAAATTCATGGCTGATGATGATTTACTGTAGCAAAACCTTGAGCGTTTTTAAAAAATTTACCCGTGACCCATGCCAGTTAACTGTGGCCACTTAAAGTGTGCGGATTGAGGCTAGACTGAATTCCTGTTCGACGGTCACGTCAAGAATTCAGGATTCCATTCCCCATGGAGCAATGATGGAAGGTGCTCCCCTAGGTGCTTTCAGAACAGACTGCTTGTGTGTGACAATCTGGCCTTGGACCTCTTGGGCCACGGTTAAAGTGACCCAAAGTTTTTAGAATAGGTGGCTACTGGTGACGTCTTTGAGTGCGACCCAAGTATAACCCCTTAGAGAACATTTTAGACCCCCGGATTATGTCAAAGATGATGAGGTGCCGGAATCAGGGACCTATTGATAACTTACAGGAAGTATACCACAACTGGCGGAGGCACTGACATTGATGCATTGATACATAAGGGTGCTCTTATGAAGAATCTTAGCAATTTGTACTTTGAGCTGCAATAAATTTTTTCCCAGATTTATTTTACTTGCTATTTTCGAGACAGACCTTGTAGTAAGAGTTTAATGGACTTGGTTGGAAAAGGAATTTTTTAAGCGAGCATTACAAAGTTAACAATTTCGAGATTATTATAGGAATTTATTGGAATCAGGAATATTTTTAGGAGGTAGTCCACACTTGGGAAAAATGCTTTGCGTTCTAAAGACTACGCACCATGATGAATAAAGCTACTTATTGTCTAAAAATTTTCTAGTTTCCGGGTGAAATTCAGGGAAATTTTGATCGCCAATATTTGGACTAATGCCATCATACTACATGTTCACCCGTGGTTTTTTGTAATTCGTGCTGTAGGATGACCAAATTAGGCTATTGAATTTTTGAGTTATTCTTTGCAAAAAAACTTTTGACACCGATATAACTTACAGTCAACACAATTATGAATTAAATGTGATCATTTTGAAGTTCTGTTTTATAGGCGCTTTTCGACTCAAAATTATTGTTAAAAATTTAAAGATAAATTATCGATTGTTTAACTTACAAATTGTAAATTAATTTTGTGTTATCCAATGAAAATATCAAACAAATGCAATTAACATTTGACAATCTCTGAAGTTTTGCCACCGGATGACTATGTATGCTGGATATTATTTTTATTTTTACCGATACAGCAATGAATTATGAATTGGTATGTTCTTATTGCCGGAACTAAAGATTCCATGTAGGTCAAAAGGTAATTAAAACTGTACGATATACTCAGGACAAATCATACATTTTATGAGACGTTGGATGCAAAAGTCTTTTGAAAAGTTAACAAATATTTTAAAGGTTGACATTTTTAAATAAAATAGCTGAGAGGGGAGTGAAATTAATAGGAAGAGTAACCCAATCCTTATGCGTCAATGTCAAAGGTTAAAAATCATTCGCTTTGAAGGGGACCCCGATCACTTTGAAATTGATGCATTTTAATGCGCAGTAGTGGATGACTCCGTTAGAATTATTTTCGCAGTTCGTCAAATCTGCCGCAGTTCGTTGAAGTTAACCCAGTATTGAGAAATGACGAGGAATAAAAATAATTATTTATTATGTATACGGTGATTATCGGCGTTGCTTTACCAACTGTAATAGGAATATTCCACTGAAATTTCGTCATTCATTGTCGTATCCTAAGAAACTAAATGACATTTTGTAATTAGATAATGCATTATTCCTTATTAATTTATAAATCCGTTTGATCAAAGACCTCCAGAAGGAAACTAGCCCCTGCGTCTAATTCAGACTTTTCAACGTTTCGACTGCATTAAATTGAAGAAACGATAAATAAAGCCCATGGGACTTCCTGGAATTAGATCGAGCTTTAACTTTGTGGTGGTTAATGTGTACATTTATTGTAATCATTCAGACTGGTTATTAGTAGATGAGAAGAATGAATAGAATCTGTCTTGAAAGTTTGCATTCGGAACTGCCCTTCATTTTATTCTTGGCCTGGACCACCATGGACGTTCATTAGAAGTGTCCTTTTAGGTTTGCGCGAGTGGGTTCCGTTGGGTCACGTGCCTGCTCCACTCTCAGCTCCGCCCGACCTTCTCCACCCACGTTCCATCTCCTTTTCCAAGTCCTCTGTGATGAGAAGGGGCCAGTTGTCACGTGCACCATAAGACCTTACATTCCAAGCTTGTTCTCAGCCGGCCCTTTTATCGGCTTTGTTCTCTCAGCCCCGAGCGCCGAGGGTTGGCTTTGAACTCTAGCCTTGTGTGTATTGGCGCTCTATAGGACTCACGAGCCGCGTGAAACAAGTTTTACAAAGTGACCCACTCTTTGCGCAACGAAAAAATTGTAAAAGAAGGACATATAAGTAGGAAATATCTGCAAATAGAGTGAGGATATTCATAGTATGAGCACAACATGGCGGGCAGAGGGGAGAGCTTTAAAAAGAATCGCTGGATTCACGTATTTTGACAACCGGTCGGACACAGAAGGTCTGATAATTCCATTTTGAACAAATTTTATCGCCTTTCATTTGATCGTGTTCTTTGCTAAAAACGATGCTACGCATAAATACAATGATCTATGCACAAAATTTGTAAAGAAAAATGTTGTAAATAGCTCAAATTAAAATCATCAGATGTGAGAATTAGAAATTTACTGTACAAAATTTGTTTACGTCGTACTATTTATTTTAATACCACAATTCCAAAAACTTTGCCAAAGATTTTAATGTACAGCCTAGGTTACATGATTGCAAAATTTCTTAAATTGCCAGTGTGAACTCAAATTCTTATTAACATCATTCGATTGTCCTCCAATACATTAAAGCCAACGCGGTTTTTAGGTTCTTTGTAATTTTCTTTGGTTTTAGAAGAAGAGTTATTTTGATAGATATTGATAAAGTACCATTAATAGACAATGATAAAGTACCTACCATCTTCTTGGTTAAAGTAATAAAAATGTTGTTAATGATACAGTAAATACATTGTTTATCCAATGTATTTACTTTGTTTGAACGATTGTGTACATTTCGCTCTTGTTATATATTTATTTAATAATCTCCTTAAGTCCAAGTATGTTACATTTTTCAAAGCAGCAGAACAATGCCGGAGTTCTTCACGAACTCATACAAAGTATGCAAAAGAATGTATTCTGCAATTATCCCTTACATTCAGCAATGGTTGTTATTCAATGAAACGTGATTAATGCACGTTTTACCAATTCTTGGCGTATTTCGATTATTTACCATTTTTATTTGTTATATTCAGATATATTTTAAAACTTTTATTTATTGTAATTACTCGTGTTTATTCGTAAAATTACCCATGATTATTATTATTAGGAAGTCTGACGTTATGGCAGTTTATGGATGGGCACAGACTGAAAACCAATATATTTACTAGCGTCTCTTAATAAAACAACCTGGCTGTATCCGACGCTACAATAAGTCCCCTTTCGATAGCCCTTATTTCCTTCCTCCCTTCATTCTGCCAAACATGCCTCATTCTTTCCTATCCCTTACCCTTTTGCCTAACATTCTCATCTCTATCAATATCTTCAACATCCCATTGTCAATGAAAATGCTCTGCACCGATTTTTCCTGCCAACTTTGGATTTATCACAACAATACCCTTTCACATTCCCTCCGACACCGGCATTTCTAAAAGCTTCCAAACTGAGCTTGTTATCTTACTTCAACACTCATAATTCCGTATCGCGCAAAACCGCACTTTACGTCTATCATTCCCTATGGTTGTACATGTCAAATTTTCTTATTTATACTAAGGTTCATGAAGTAAACAGGTAACACGATATTTATAAGCAATAATAGTTGTGTACTGCGTTCGCTACTATCAGCCATGCAGAATTTAGAGAAAAATAACTTACATACAGGGTTCGTCCGGAAGATAAGTGTACTGATTTTTTCCGGATTTTTGACAAAAGGGGAGTCGTCCACTACGAATTTGTACCTGAACGACAAACTGTAAATGCTGCATTTTACGTCCAAGTGCTCGACAGGCTTCGAAAACGAGTCGCCCGCGTCCAGCCAGCGATCAAAAACATCTGGCGGATGCATCACGGCAATGCGCCGTCTCACACCGCGCTTGTCGTGTCGGACTTCTTGGCCAAGCACGGCGTGGCAACGCTGCCGCACCCGCCCTACAGCCCGGACTTGGCACCACCGGAATTCTTTCTGTTCCCGAAGATAAAGAGGAGTTTGAAAGGAACGCGATACGGGACTTTGGACGCCGTCAACGAGGCCGTGACGACGTGTCTTCGAGAGGTTCCCGATGATGCCTTCGCGGGAGCGTTCCAGGAATGGAAACGCCGCTGGAACAAGTGTATCGACTCGCAAGGGTCCTATTTTGAGGAATATTAGCTTAAGATATGTAAAAGTGTAATAATTTTTTTTCCTGATTTCAGTACACTTATATTCCGGACGAACCCTGTAGAACAAGGAGGCCTTAGTACACTGCGGAGTACTCCCCTTGAGACCTCACACACTTAGCCCAATGTCTCTCCAACTTTTCAAAACAATCAGCAAAGTCCAATTTCATCTACATCTACTCTATACCCCGCAAGCCACCGCAAGGGCGTGTGGCGGGGGGTGTTAGGGCACCACCCGTAATTAATAAAAAAAACGCTTGAAAAAGCCACAAATTGATACAAACCACAAACAAAACATGGTATACGTGCATTCATCCAAGAACCCTTACACCCCACACGCATGCAAACATACAAACTACCAATTAATATACACATGCACAGACAAGTATAACTAATATCCATGCAATGTTTAATTTTGTTCCGACTAGTAAATTAAATGATTTCAAAATTTCTAAAGTGACTTTGATTTATTAATATTATGATTTCTGTTTGTTCTAGGAAAGAATGAGTGTTTGAGTCTATCTGTATTGTAAACTAACTCCCTTATTTTTTCTTTGTGGCCTGATTTATCTAAGTAGTGGTGACCATCATAATTCCTTCAGCTTCATCGTTAAAATCGTTGGATCTGAACCTTTCTAAAAGTCTAAGTTTCACTTGTTCTCTTTCTCTCGTATTTCAAGTGGCTTCCAGCCTAAATCTCCAAAGAGTCTCACTTGTGTTCTTAAAATGACAATTTTTTAAGAATCTGGCGGATTTTCCCCGGACTTTATTTCATTCTTTGCCAGATTTTCTCCCAAGGATCCCAAATACTTGCGGCATATTCCAAATGAGGTCTAACTAGAGGAAAATAAAACCTTTATTTAACTTTCTCATTACATTTCTCCACCACCCGTTTAATGAAGTCCAGTTTTTTTAAAGCGGATCCGCATGTTGTCCTGATATATGCTCCCCATGAAAGGCTGTTTTCTTCGGAATGGTTATCATCTGCCTCTTTGCATTCTTCTTTATCTCGTCAAATCACCCTTGGAAAAACTGATCTTTTGTTTCAAGGTCATAGCCGTAGACTCATCACTCATCTCCAGTTAGAAAACTTGAGTCATTGTTTGCATCAAGTTCCATGCAACTTCAGCACGAAATTATTGACGGCATCTAGTTATCCATGCAATTGCAAGGGTGTGCGTCTATAAGTGCGAAGTATAAATATAGGTGGCTAAAACGTGTCACAATAAATGTTCCATGTCATGTTTTTCCATAGAAGTACAATGTAACATTCTGAGAAAGAAGCAAACTAAGGTTCATGAAAGGTTAAAGTCGAGTTTCGCCGAGGGGCGAATTTTTGAGGGAGGGAGGATGAGCCGGAATCGATAAAACCTGGCTAGAACTCCCAAAAAGTAGTATTTGTGTGTGTCGGAAGGCGAAACTTCGCTAGATCACTCTCCAAAATATACATGTAGTTCATCTGGTAATGCATGCCCCTTATCCTAGATGTTATGGATTAAAAATATAAATTTCCCTTATTTAATTATCATTTCCAAATTCAAGCCACTGCTGATCGAGTTAGGCGATGTTTATGAAATAAAATTGAGAATCTCATTTTATATTCCCTAATTTATGTTTTTCGATATTTTTTCTTAAATTTAAATTTTTCATTTGGAAAGTTGTCCGTTGGTTTCTTAAACTACAAATTTTCACGTAATGTAGCAACTTTTTTTAGTGGCTATACGGCTTCATGAAAAGAACCCATGTATCACTTGTTTTGCTGAAGCCATCAAAAATTGACTCTGAAGATAAATGTGCCCAGTTTTCACGCAGCAATTTATGTGGGTAATCATTTCCTAGAAATAACAGATTTTGCTACGCGTATATTTTGTGGAGACGGGAGGCTAGAATAATCGCTCTCCCTAAAGAGAGAGGGATTATTCTATTAGAGATTATTCAGGTCCGTGAAACTTTCCTCCTAGATATAAATAGTATTTCAATACTATGATTGGTTTACTGCAGCTACTACATACTACTCTATTTGAATACAAGGCTACATATTCTAGGTAGAATAATGTGGTGGTTCCCCTTGCCTGCCACACTGCAGTACTGTGGTCGATACCGTGAACTTCGCCCCCATATTTCGTATACATATATAACACTTTTGTGAAAGTCTCACAAACGTGAATAATTATGTAAATGGAAATAGAACTAGTTGACAAAGGCAAAAACACATATCAAAGAGAAAATCCCCTCTGAGTATCGCATTTTCGGTGGTTTCACCACCTTTCTCAAGAGGAGGAAGGAACGGAACGGAGGCAAAGGAGGGACCTGAAGCACTGGATGGAAGGGGTAGGTGGGGAAAAGTGTGCGAGGCGAAGAGTTTGGAGGGGAAGACGTAGGTGGGGGATTTTTTTAAAAGGGTGGAGATGATATGGAAGGTATTGGGGTGGAGGGAGGATGAAATTATGTAAAAAAAGGAATAATTAATGTCTGATGTTAATACCTGGGAGATTCCAGGAATCCAGGAGCCAGATGAAAGCTTGCTCTATTGTTTTGAGCTTAAGTGGAGGGTGTGAGGGTCAGAGGGATGACAAGATTGATACAACATAGCATTTTTCAAAGGGTGGGAAATATATTATTTTCCCTTTTCACTTTGGCATCAATGTTTCATGCGTGGCAGAAGAACATTCATCCTTTATTATTATTATCGAGAGCCAAATTATAATTACCAAGTCTTTTCCATTTGCAATTTTAATAAATTTATGAACAAAATCAAATAATATATGCATCTGTTACACGTGCATTACCCAATACAAATCATTTTAAAAGTTACCCGTAATACTAAAATAAATTATTTGTTTATACCTATTTTAAATATCCATGGATGACGATAAAGAATAAAAAATTACCCCTAGAAGAGAAGGAATGAAAGAACAGGTCGATGAAATCGGTTCGAGGGAAAATTTGAGATTGCTTTTGAAATTCCATAGTTTTGCAAGTTTTAAGACGAATGACATTGTTTGAACTTTGTTTTAAAATCCTCTTACTATCGAATTTCATCCTGAAAATCTATTTATTTGTATTTATAGTTTTTACTATTTGGGCGCATTCCTCCAAATGATAGAAAAATATTTCTAAAATGAACTCTTCTTTCAGTACAGGAACTTGGGAAACTAACAACCTAAAAGGTTTTATATTAAATATGAGAAGAACTTGAAAACTTTAACCGTATGTATCGCACATTCCGACGATCTAGTACCACCATCAAACCATTTCAAGCAGAAAAAGTGAAAACCACTCGTGACGATCATGTCCCGTTATGACGTCTGGACGGGATGAATGGACCGTCGGAGGGTGGTCGTATGGGTGTGGCCCCTCCTGGTGGGAGGCCCCGCCGCCGTGGACTCCCACCGACGGCGGTTCCCAGCCCTCCGCCTAACGGGAGGATCTGGCTTGGGGGCGGGCCAGAGAAAGAGAGAGCAAAGAGGTGGCCGGCATGGCGCCGATAATAGAAGGGACCGTCCGGCGCCAACTCTAAATGCTTGTGGGTATATACGTGCGAGTATATATTTTCGCCATGTGCCTCAATGCACGTATCGGTCATTTCCGTGGCAATATACGTATTCTGGTCTGGGGCGATTGCTGTTGCGTCTGTAGGACGAGAAGTGAGTGTGGATACGACCGGAATGGAATGGGAATTCTCATTTCTTTCACCTCTGTTATGTTCACTCTCCTTTTATTTTCTGGCGATTCTTGGATTCCAGACGGCTCTTTAGGCTCAAGTGCCGAATCTTGACTCGCCGAGACCCCTGTGTGGATTGTCAGGTCAGGACCCGCAAAAGAAAATAAAACCACATAAACAAACCAAACAAATTTTCATGTATACCAAACCTACACCCACAGAGGCGTACATCGATGTATTCATGCAAAACCCTTTTCAACTTTGATGCATGCAAATTCATATTTTAGCAACTAAAATACACATGCATCTACGAATATAGTTCATATCTACGCAGCATGTAATCCTGGCCCGACGTGTTAAAAGAGTGTCATTGCTATTTCTATGATAACATTGATTTCTCATTATTATGATTCCTGATTTCTCCCTCACTGTTTTGATTCTTAACTGTCCGGGGAAAAACGGATATATGTTTTAGCAACTTTTGCTAATTGCTGGAGATAGATTTCAGTAAAGAAATCTTTACTGAAATCTATCTCCCTTATATCTTTATGATCCAACCTACCCGAATAGTGTAGGGCCATTATAATTTCTTTTATGATCTTTTTAAACTTGTTTCTTCTGAACCTTGCTAATAGTGTAAAGTCTGGCTTGTTCTCTTCGCATCAGAAGCGAAATAAAGACTACTGTTCCCTCCGTTATTTTAAATGGGAAACTTGGAACGCCTGCACTTGAAACCTTTTCTACCGTAACATACATCAACCTATTTGCGACGAAATTGAAAATAATCACGATTCTTCAACCAGAATTGAAAGCGTTATAACAATGTAACTGGTCAATTTCACTCCTCAGGATACTCCTTAGCCTTTTCAAAGCCGAGACCAGGAGCTGCTTAAGGGGCTGGTACTGCATTTGGAGCCCTCTCCTGCCCTTTGTTCCCTCTGAGATTGTTCAATTTCCCATAATCTTCCAACCATTCATTTTATCTTGCATGTAAATGCCAATGCTGTGCATTTTTAGGACTCATCATCAGTATTTCAATCCTAAGATTGGCTTACTGCAGCCCTCCATTCTTTCCTATTTAGTGTTAATTCCCACACCCTCTTATAGGTTCCCTGTTTTACGTACTTCTTAATGTGTCCTATGTACTTGTCTCTTAGACTTTGTCGCGGGATCTTTACTTCTATTTTTCCTTCTTTTATTTTTCTAACTAATCCATTGTGCCTCAAGGTATATCTCCATCTGGTCCTCTCCTCTTCTGCTCTTCTATGTACTCCCTGGTTCCTCACTTTGTCTGTCCATTTAATCTTCATCATTCTCCTCCAGCACCATGGTTCAAATGCTTCTATTCTTCGTTGGTCTACTTTTCTAAGTTTTACTTTTTTAGGTGTAGGAACCATAATAATAGGTTTATGCGTGCTATACTAATTTACAGTTTTATTAGTACAATAGGGGTATATCAGTACTCAAGAATAATTGCGTCTTACGCACGGTGCCATGCTACGAAAACAAACGATGGGCGGCAGCGATGGGAATGGGGCTATTATACAGGTAGATCGCTTTGATATCTAATAAAACAGTTCTAAATAGTTGAGAAGAAAAAAGGACAATAACAAAGTTACAACCACCAATAACATGTTAATTTGTGAAGAAAAATCCAACAATCATAGATTTCCATATCATCTCCAACTACGTTTAATCATCATAGGATCGGAAACCACAACTTTTGATTCTTAAGTTACTATATAGAGATTTGGCCAACAGATCTGTTACTGGGAAGAAAAGGAGGGATTTCAAAGGTATGAAATTTGAATCAAATGAATTGAGTCAATTCGAATCATTTGAATAAAAAACTAGTATCTGAATGAAGAGGAATTGCAATGAAATGTTTATTATCCGTCTTTCCGCATAAACTAGGTATGAATTTGGTCATAAAAATGAAGTGCCACATTCACCTTAGCAAGACAATGTGTCTGCGCGTGGAAGAAGGTGAATGAACTTGCTTCCGATAAGGAGGTGGGCCTTAACATCTACGATTACAAACCGACCTACCTCCAAGAAAAATCATTGCACTAGTTTTTACAGGATTCTGTATTTATCTCGTTTTCTTTTCCAATACTATATGGAAGTATATATCCCCATTATCTTTGAAACTGGGTGAAACAGATTTTTCATCTTTTACCTTCGTTCATAAATACCATTCCCCGAGCTTCTTTAAATACCACTTATACTGCTCAAGTTTTCTTTGAAGAGTCATTAATTTAACTAATTTATTTGATGAAAGACCTTTTTCGTCTAAATTTTGCTCATAGGTGGAAATTTATCGTGGAATAAGTAGATAGTTTCATATTCTGCGTTTCAATTTTTTCAGTAATTTAAGAACATCTTAAGAACACCCCATCTTTCCATAGGTTTTTTCATAGCTCAGGACTCCCAAATACAATTTTTATTAAGATAATTTTACTTTTAAGTTAAAATACCTTTGGGAATTCTCATTTCTCTATTCATCTTGTATCCTAATTTATTTTGCAGTCGTTTATCGTCGAATTTTCCCCTCGCCCTTCAGTTAATTAGCGTATTTGTATTTTTCAGGTGCTAGATAAAAAAGGTTTCAGTGCTCTTCTCACTTCGGAGTTTCTCGTATTTCTTATTGGTGTGAGACGATTGTGGGATCATTCAAGACACCCCAAATGTTTAGTTCCATTGATATATCACACAAGGTAATTAAGTGCAAAGAATTCCATATACTTTACCAAAGCTATCTAGATATCTCGTTTCTTGTCCCCTTGTACGTCGAAGTGATTAAGTACTTTTCACTTCGTCTACCAACACTGAGAACTATCTGAGTATTTAATATGATTTTCTGTCGTTTCATTTGTTGAAGATACATGTGCTGTTTTAAGTTCTTTATTCCAGCGAATGATTGATGAAAGGCTAATTTCATAATTATTTATTTCTGAAAATCGAAATGGATTTAGGTTAGGAATACAGCCATATGCGTAAAATATTTTAAAATTACTTTCTACATGCCTGATTTTGAGAATTCCTCTTATAGCTTTACGTTGTATTTTAATACCATATGTTCCTTTAAGAGAATGAGCGTAAAGAGAGAAAAACGTGTCTAAAGACTAAAAATTCTTTCCCATTTTTATATTTTCCTAAAATTTTGTTTTCAACACAGGCTCAGGTATCATTAGTTTTCTTCGGATCGACATATTTTGATTTGAAAAGCCTATTAAACATTTTAAATCATGATATAGTTGAACAAAACTTTTCGCGTCCTTTATAATAGCTTACAAACTTTAGTTTTTGACGTGAAGGGCAGGAGATAAATATCCTGGAAGACATTTCGTCTGTTTCGGTGGTGTATGATATTGACCCAAGGTGGAATTAGCGTTAGGGGGCGGTGGGAAACAAAGGGAAATATGTTTAAATTTGCCATTTAGCAAAGTTTTCAGCTACGGCTACGCTAACAACGCAACCGTTCTTTCACGCTTACGTAGACTGTTTTGCGTCGCGCCCTCAAAGTCGTTATACCTAACGGAAATGCATAACTTTGACTCAGGGAGGGTGAGAAAAGAGGAAAGATGTGGGGATGTAACTTTCCCGCACTTGCTAACCAAATCATTATTTCAAACTACGAAAGTTTTCACCCGTGAAATTGCTATTTTTCCACATTGTTAAAAATATACGTGAGCGCCTACATTTACGACTGTATTACTATCGGTAGTACTGAATTGATTTTAGATTTTTTAGTTGTTTGTGTAAACGAAGCGCTATTTTTCATAGACTGATAATTCCATGAATTTCCATTTGAACATACACTTAGAGATTACCCAACATGAATTCAGAGCTTTGTTTTCAATTAACATATATATTGTGAAATGCTGTTTGCTTCACTACTTACAAATGTTGAGAATTTGTTTTTAAAATTCGCCTGTCGTGTATTTTTTAAATCATACCCTTATGCACATTTTCTGTGTTCCTCTAATGGAAAACCCCTGATAGTAGGGGGCAGGAGTTGGAATGGCGCCAAAGTTTAATTATTAATTTTGGTTGCGGTGGATATTTGTTCTCATTACGAAGCTTGAAAAATAAGCGAAGTTCCTGCGGTCTGGTCAATCCATGAAGCGCTATGTCAGAAGAATCTTTTCAAAGAAAGAAAATTTTGATTAATTATTGAAACTGAAATCACTGAAAATTGAAATAACTGCTTTACACCATTTCCCTCTACAAGTCAATCATTTATCTTTATTGCCTGCTTGCTTGGCTTGATTGTAATTAAGGGCATATAATAACATTGTAAAAATGAGAATGCTAATCAATGAATATGCTATTCCTCTATAATTTTTTAGATAGATTTTTAAAAAATTTCCTCATTAATCCGTTTACATTGAAAAAATTCAAGAATATTCTTCTAATACTGATTCTGATTTCAGTGTATGCCACGTATAATAGAATGCAGGAGTGGTTCTTGCGAAAGCCGACTGCAGTCGGTGTACCTTGAGCCTCTTGACATGTTTCAGGATAAGGTGAAGTTATCCAAGTTTCGGATCTGTAGCGCCGAAGGAGGCAACATTTTCCTCTGTCGTCCAAATCCATCAGGGAAGAGGAAGAGGAATGTGCAATACACAGACTCGCATCTTCGAGCCGTGAATAGGTTTAAGGCATTGAAACCACGGTGCAGAGGAGTGGCGGGGGAGGGGCGGATGGATGGATGGAAAATTGGGCGGAGATAAGGGGTGCGGGAGGAGGTGGGCGGAGCAGGGAGGGCCGCCGGGGAAAATGAATAATGCATGAATCGGCAAAGTATGAAAGAGTTCCTTTTCCGTCGCGGGGGGATGGATGATACCGCCACAATAACCCTCCCCTCCCTCCCTTCCTCCCCCCTCCCGTTTTCTCGGTGCATTATTCCCTCCCCCAATTCCCATCATCCTCCCTCCCACCCATCCATTCCCCCTTCTCCCATTTCCATCATCCCTTCCTCGCATTCGCCGCCGGGGTAGCGCCCGTGGAGAGGCGGCCGGGGAATCATAACTTTCCCTCCAACTTCACCCTGCCCATGATAACAAACCTATCCGTCGGTCGGCCTTTCGCCTCCAGGCCCTGGGGTGCAGCGTTGCATCCTCGCAAGATTTGGCGAGAATCCGTTCCGACGGTGTCGGGAGGCACTACATCCTACAATTCGATTGGAACGAGGACAGAAGACTGTCAAAATTACATATGCAATATATTCAAGTAAAAACAAAGCTGTTTATTGACGTTGTTAGAGTGAAATATAAGATTGTTGATAAGGAATGAATCTGAAAATATTTTGGAGACATTGGACTATTTACCATTCCTACAATCGAAATGAACGATGCTATGCTTCACGTTTTAATGGACGAACGCACGTCTTTTCTTAATCCTACTATAGGCTCAAAAGGCTTGATTATCATATAGGACGTGCTCCACATGAATGAGGATTGTATATTTTCAAATTAAACTCGATCACGTTATCATTGTATTGTGCGGATTTTTTTATATCCATCCTGCACCTAAATACCATTTCTTATTTAGAGTTTGTGGTACATCTTTGGGCGTCACTTTTTCGATAAAATAATATTGGAGCATAACTTCCGGTAATACTTCACTTCATACCTTCATGTGTTAAACATATTCAAATTTAAATGATGATATTAAGTTATATTTATAAGTATACTTCATGTGGTTGAATAGCCTCAAAAATATATTAAGAACTGAATAGAATCATATTTGCAAGTGAATAAGAAAATTTAATTATTTAGTCTTAGTCCGAAAACCACTTTTGGCCTTTAATTGGACTATTAATAGTGAACACAATAGAAAGGATTACAAACACCCAAGCCCTAGGTGGAGGAAAATCCACCCAAGCGGGAATCGAACCCTAGACCAATGGTTCAGCGGACGAGGACGTTACCCCGCCGTCACTGAGACCGGCCATAAATATATTATTTATTCATAAAAAGATCACAAACAGAATATAACCCGAAGGTCAGTTCACCCAGTACTAAGTCCGACGGCGTGTGAAATTCACACATCAGGGTAGGGGGCCAGTTCCTTTCCCTATGCCGGTTATGGTTTCCAAAGAAGATCTGGTACCCGAAAAATACTCCGTCACTGGCACACTTAAATTCTTTTTCCTCCTTTTCGCACCCGATAAAAGCGGAACAAAAGTATATTCCTCAGAAACAGAAACTCAATTGTAATCCTGCATTTCTATTGAACACTTATCACCTAAATCCGCATTGATGTACTAAAGGCTAATGTTATAAAACTCTATTTATCACGTTTCCATGGTGACCAGAATATTGTGGGGTAAATGTAGATATTTATATTAAAAATGGTAATCAGTTTATTACGTGGCTTAACTCTCATACACAGTGTTAAAAGGTATGTAATTACGTATTGCGAACATTAACTCTTGGAAAATGCACACCGAAGAGAGATTCGATATTGAACAAGGACCACAATTAGTTCAAGGAGGAAATTGAATCATAAATTTCGACTAGTAGCTTCCTTTAATTGAATGGTACGATATTACTTCTATTTCCTTAAGCTACTACCTCCTTATTCAATATACTGGATGCCGGAACATTTCACAATTTTCAACGGGCGACGGGTAAGAAGTATAAATCATCCATGGATATTAAAATCACGGCAAAAATAGAATAAAAGAATTATGTTAGCCATTATTAATCAGTTTGATCACTGTTAGGTGAAAAAATTGCCTTTTACAATTATTAATTGTAATTCAGCTGATTAGTCTCAATAAGTTAAATACTACTCCAAGTTTTACACCTACCATGTCAATAAAATAGAAGTAATTATAAATGAAATGAGCTTACTCTTACAAAATGGAAATGGCAATTTTGCCAGAGTAATAGGAAAGGATTTGGCCTCTTTTTAGTTTGCAGAGCTGAGGAATTATCTCTTCCAAAATCTCATAGGAGTATTTATGCGTCCTAAATCCAGAAAAATGTAATATATCTCGACATTCTATATATATCATTATCATATCTGTCAATTGACGTTCATAGCTTACATATTTTCAGTATTTGACCAACATTTAAATTTTGAACTTATTAAACTCTATCAATGAACACGGATATTAAATGTGCGCATTCTCAAAATCAAATTGTTTGTATGAGTCAGCATGCATCTTTGTAACTGCTCTTAGTTGATTTCTCCGAAATTCGGCGTACATCTATGAGACCGTTGACAACCGCTCTTCATACATAAAAAAACCGCCAATGAACCAGTAATGCTTGTTGGTGTCAAAGTTAGATACAATAAGAAATATTATGACTGGTGTGCCATTATTTTATTTTGGTTACAAATTTCATTAGTAAATTAATTGATTTTTCTTTTTTATGTACATTATATTGTTAAATAATCAATATTAGTCAGGATTAGTTTCTGCCTATAGAACCAATGCTGTGGCGCTGCCAACAAGGAGTCAAACATTTGCATGAACTTCTTTTAAATGTCATTCTTTTCCTTACCGTTCCAGGTACCCACGGATTTTCATTGTCCAGAGGTAAAATAGAGTAATGTTTTTTTTACTTGTCCTCGATTCTTCGATGGGCGCTGAATTCCTCCTCTTTTCCTTCCCTATTTCCCGCCAATCTTTCCTTCACTCGGTCTGAACTCCGGGATCAATTACCTCGGCTTGGTGACGCAAGGAAAGTTCTTCCGTATACTCTTTTGTTTTTCGCCGTCCCGTTTCTTTCTATTCCAGAATGGCGAATTCGAGGATGAATGGTAAAATTTTCACTCCTTTTATTTCCAGCGCGAGGGGACGTGGTGCGACGGGTGGGGGTGGAGGAAGCGGAGAGTTTGGGGGCAAATTGTTTCCACAACACCCCTCCAGAACTTTTTGTCGTTTTCACCTCCTTGTTTTCCTCGCTCCCCCACTCATTGGTCCCTCTCCGATGATCGTTCTTTTTTCACGATCGCGGCGGTGTGGAGATGATATTGTTTCGCCGAATTTCCAGGGAAATTTTCGCTCCGCTTAATCGATGCGTTTCCAAAGAGAAATAAATGCCCATGAAGTAAGTATTGAAGGTGGTGTCGCCGGGGAGTGGAGACAGGGAGGGCGTTGGGGGGCGGGAGAGAGAGGAAAGGGGGACACGGATAAGACGTAGGAAAGAATAATTCCGAGATATTTTCTCCGTTTTTTCAGTTAGTTCCTTACCTAAATTCCCCCGACTGCAAAAGTAGCTTCTGGCAGTCGGAGCAGTCCTAGGGAGTCTGATGAGGGATTCCAGGGGGAGACGGGTGGAGTGGAGGGGAGGGTGGAGTGGAGCGAAGGTGAGTCGAATGTACCCAGCTCCCAGAAAATTGCAGGCAGTGCGTAAAGGAAAAGAGAATAAGTACTCGCAATAGTGCCCCGAGCAAAACAAATTACCACTACGTCGTACTAAAAGCGGAAAAAATATAATTCTAGGGAAGCGATAAGAAAATCGTTATGCGAGTGACCTTGATGTTACTTTGTCAAATAATGTAATAGTGTATGAATGCACAGAGACCACTCAGAATTTCACCTCGGATTGCAGGTAATATATATTTCAAATGGCCTTAAATTTATGGATAACTATTAAATCCAGAGTTATCAATAAATAGTAACCAAAATCTGTTCTCTACTCACAAATAATATTAAATTATATGACCGAGATTCGAAAAATGGTTGTTAAATAAGGATTAGAGTTTGAGATCAACATTCTTTGAGCATTGATTTGCGGGTACACAATCTTCCTCGTGATAAGAAATGAGGGATAAAAGGAAATTATTCTGCATCTGTCCCTCGCGCAATTAATTTCTCATATGTTAACGGATAAGTTTCTACCAATGATCCATTCCATCTACCATGATTCCATTGGTTACTATTAATTGATTAGTGGACCTGTATTTTAAATACTTCGGTAAATGAACCTACGGTGAATTTAAATAAGTTCAACTATTAAATGATCTCTCCGTTTTCTTTAAGTTTGAGTCCAATACGAGTAGTGCTCTCGATGGCATTCTTATTCCATTCTGTGCAATTCTCTCCAAATATACCTTCATGTTGTTAAGAGATAAAGTAAAGAGAGGTCACCATGTGGGTAGATACTTACCTGGAGAATGCCAACGTGAGCATTTATTCATTTGAGAGCTCAATTTCACTAAAACAACCAATAATGGGACATTCTCGTAATTTAGTAATCCAACGCCTTTGTTTTTAATTGCTTTCTATATCCAAACAACTTCAGATTTCATTAGCAGTAGGTGATACGAGTACATACAGGAATTCTAAGTTCAAAGATGATTCCACCGCGCAATCTCGTCCTAAAAATTAGTTATTCCTTAAATAAGTATTCCAATACTCTTGTAATGCATTTTTCATTTATTAACGATACAAATGTAAAATTTTGCTCATATAGTATATCAGAAAGAAAGTGGCTCTCTCTCGCTCTCTGATTAAAGGACCCTAGATTTTTTTATAAAATGCATTTTATTCAATTATCTAAATGCTGGGCACCCAATTTTATTAAACTGGTTATTGTTTTGAATTGCAAAATCTGTAGGTATATACCGCACACCTGTTATTCTATTTGCTCTAACCAAGCGTTCATTTTTCACGTAGCATTTGTGTTACCTCTATGATTCCAGACAACTTTTACATAGAGCCTTTAACTACTGTCTTCGCATATTATTTGGCCTTTCTACAGAACTTAATTCCATTACAACTTCTTTAAGTCTCTTTTCACCTTACATAAACCAAGTTAGACCTCATCCTGTTTCAACATGAACTTCTAATAACGATTTGAAAGCTGACGCGCTTTTCACGAGATAGGCCTCTCGAATAAAACTTTTTAAGTTTTGGTGGATTGGAAAATCTTCGTAGCCGAGTGAGATTTTAATTGCAATGGAATATAGGACTGCCTAGATCTTTTTATGACTTTGTGTGAGAATAACAACAGTGTGTATGTGTGTCTGAATGGGCATTTCCCTATCCCCCATTTGTGTGGGCTGCCAACGCTCGAATCGGCGCAATATCCCCCTCTCTCGATCCCCCTCCGTCTCCATGCTACACCCTCTCGGTTCTTCCCCTCTCACCCCCTCCCCGCCACCCTCGTCCACCCCCTTGGCCTCTCTCCCTCTTTCCTCGCTCCCGCTTCCTTCGGTGGCTCCTTCTCCTTCGCCGGTAGGTAATATCGCCGCAGGTGGGACAGTCACGTACGTGCGATGAACTTGGTGTCTAGCCGCGTGGGTGGTGGATTCGTGTGACATTCACAGGTATTCGTTAAGGATACCGTCTGAACATATGAAGATAAAATCTATTTATAACAATACAGAATGTTTCATTCTTTGAAAAAGACAAAAATAAATAATCAGTCGTCGTAAGTGATACTCTCCAGATAAGTTGAATAACCATAATCGCAACATAGTGGCTCGACTCTGAAGAGCTCATCTATGATAGGGATTTAATGAGAAATATAAATAATTTCTCATGCAGTGCACCACCGCAGTGTTGGGGAAACGCCCAAAACAGAAACTCCTTTCCCCTGCACGCATTATACATGATCAACTACAACTATACTACTTAGAGGCAACTCTTCCACAAAATCGAATTGCCTTCCCCTACCGGTTCCGGATGCCCTACGCCCCAGCGAGGACCATCCTCTCTTCGTCAAGAAAAATAGAAGAAAGAGAGAAAAAGAAACGGAAACAACGCAAGAAGAATCACAGTGCCAGTGAAATAGTAATTATAATGACATAGCCATCAAAAACTCTACATAATTTATAAGCCGTTATTCTAAAAATTATTTATCCCTGTTTATTTATTTTTCATTATTAAAAGCTTCAACCACAAGTGCAAGTTATGCGAGGCTGTCACAGACAAAGTCCACAATGAAAATAGCTGAAAGTTTTATCAGGGGCATGTATACCAACATAATAAAAAAGCGTTTGGCAATCAGACTCTCCAAGCCCGCGAAATGAAAAAAATCCCGTTATTTCTTGAACACATCTCGTACACAAGAACTATAAAAGACTTTTTCTTTTTCAAATTTTACTTCTATTATCTAAATATCTAAATCTGTACTTTCGGCGGCCTGCGAATGGTTTTTCGGGTTTCCTCTCCGCCACGGGCGGATGCCAAGCCAATTCTACCCCGAGGAAAAGAGTTCCAGCTTTCTAATTCTTTATGCAAACGCTGACTAGAGACATTTCCAGAGCGGCACCTCTACGAACCCTGAAGAGGCATGCCGCCTATAATAGTTCCTTGTTGGTTGTACTGTTATCTTTTATAAAACTGTTATATATATATATATATTTATATATATATATGTTATACTTCTTACTGCTATATTGTACAACTACTCGGAAAAATAACCACCTTTTTGAGTTGTTCTGATCCCTTGTCGTTCGTGGAAGAAATTGCATCTTATATCTGTTGTACACACAATCTCTCTAATTTGATTGACATGATATCTCCTACCGTAGTACGATAATAATTTATTTTCAACATCTCTGCTAAAGAGACGTCTAGACATTTAATCTGTAATTTAACATTCGCTCCTTGAGTGGTTCCCAGCCTAGTTTCTCTAATATTTTCGATGCGCTACTAAGTTGGTCATAACAACGTTTTACAAATCTAGCTGCTCTGCGTTGCACGCGATCCAATTCGGAAATCAATCAAACTTCTTTAGGATTCCATATACCAGAAGCATGTTCTGGATGAGTCCTAATAAGCGAAAGATAACACTTCTCTTTGAGATTTGAATTGAAAAGTCCCCAGTACTCTCCTAATAAATCCTAATTTTTACTTAGCTTGTCCACCTACTTCCCGAATGTGTTTCGCCCAGGTGAGGTCAGATATTATTAATATTGCACGTTATTAGCGCCAAAACTATGCAAGGCTATGCATAGTTTTGGCGGCAGTTTTTAAACCATTGATATGTATGAATAAAAGTTAATGTTAATTCTTCAGTTTCTCTTCCAAGCTCAGCGGTTTTCGTTGCAGTTTTTAATTTTTCCATCCTAATGATTCTGGTTCTGAAATTCCTCTGCCCCTCTGGTTGTTCACGGGATGAACTGACGACTTTCTTTACTGGAGACATACCCTAGACAGTAATTCAAATCCACCTGGCGGGCGCATTACCCACCAGACGTGCTCGTACTCTGGAAACTACTGGATTATAGTAAATATGGAGTTGAGACACGGTGAGCCTTGCGCCTCAGCGTCTGCCATTAGAGTTGCTTAACAAGGATTTTAACTGCACGAAATTTCAGTTAAATCCATTGGTTCTGAATTAATTCCTGCAACTTGGATGCTCTACAGTACAATATGAAAGTTATTAGGAGGCAATTTAAAAATAAACATTTCAGTGCAGAATGATTTTTACACTATGAAATAGTTGCATTGAAATGCATATTAGCGGATGACACCGTTAAAAGTTACTGTTGCGGCATCTCCCGCAGTTTCTTGAAATTTGTCTAAAATATGCATGCTTAAATATAGGAGCAATCACAAGATGTAGCCCCTAAACGGAGGTCACATTCTATAATTTAGTGATTTTTCCAATATTTTTGTAAATAAAACTCATAGAGTATGAAATGGACGAAGCAACTATCTTCATTCATTTTTCAATAGGCTACGCCAGATTTAAGTGGACTGAAGGGCAATGGATGGTAAACAGCCATCCTAACTCTCTCTTTTAACACGTCGGTCCATGTTCCTAGATCATATAGTATTTCCTCGAGTCTTAACATTGTACACCCATTAATTCATTTGTGTACCCGTAAGTTACCAGTCGATGATTTGGCATTTACTAGCATTTCTCCTATCCCATATCAGGACATCAATTTATATACAAATAAGTGTGTGAAACGGCAAAAGTTGTACCCGATGACGCCGTATTATCGTGAAACACGTTACGTGATTCATATTTAATGAGAATGAGAACTCAATGGGAAAACACTAGTGATAAAGGTGTGAATAGGCGTGTGAAGAAGGATGGAAATGGTGATGTGAAGACGAGGGAAAACAAACAAGGCAGTTCTAGGAATGGTGAGGGAGGAGAGAGGATTGTTGAGAAAAATACAAATGCGGCAGGAAAGATGGACGGAGATCATTCTGATTGAAGACCGTGATAGAGGGGAGAATGTTGGGCAAACGAGGAAGGGGCAGGAATAGGATAGGGATGTTGGGCGGAATGAAGGGAAGAAGGAAGTATACGGAGTTGATGACGGACTTGTGGAGTAGGCTATTGGGTTGCGTTTTTTTTAAGAGTGACCAGGGATTTGTCGCTGTGCAATTTGGTGGCTTGTGTCCAACTAAAGCATAACTTGACCCGTAGATTACCTTTTGCAATAATGATCGTATGAGACTTGATGTAAGTTATGCCTGAAGTAGTTGATTTATTGTCAGTGATATAAGATTTTTAGGGTAAAATTCTTGAACATTAAAGCACAAGCGGTTTTGTTTTTTTCCCAATAATATCTTTGGTTTTAAGAGTCGATATATCGGTGTTTTCCTTCGCAGTATCGCGGAACTTACCGTTGTCCGTGACTTGTCAACCAAATTCCCCGCGGATGGAGCGGGTGCGGGCAAGAAGGTGGGGGCCAATACCTTTTACTCCTCCCTTTAGCCGTACCTACGTTCACTCTGCCGTGAAGTGCCTCGAAACTTGGGCCACGAAGACGGAGCGGCAATTTCCTTCGGCTCGGGCGTGGATTTACTGTGAGGGCTTGAGAGACACCAGCAATTAGAGCGACGGGATCCATGGCAGTCACTCCCCGGGGAGAGGACGGGGAGGGACTGGATCGGGTGGGGGAAGGGACTGAGTCCTTCTTGTGCCAAGCGAGACCGCGTCGACCAACACCACCCGTGTGTGAATGCAGCAAGTGGTCACGTGGGCCGAGTCCCTCCCACTCACTCCTCCTCCCACGCAGAGTTTCTTTCATGTCGTAAATTTTGGCTGGGGGAATTTGTTCTTTCTCAGCGACCGCAAAACTCAAACCATGGCGGACGGAACCATAACGATAAATCAACAAAATCGTTTTCAAAATAAAATTGGATAACAAGTGTCGGGCGAACATAACCTGTATACAATATCCAAAGATAATATTTTACGGGAAATTGGAGTTAATTAGAGATTTGAGACCTCTGTAGCGATTCAAGGTTTAATCAATACTTTATACTCGCCCAAAACCGAAAGCTCCCTAAGCTTCAAACAAATTAATCGTAGATGGTAAATACATAAATTAAATCAGTATGACTTTGTAACTAAGTAAGGCGAAGAAAAGGTTAAGATCTATCAGTCAAATGAGACTTCTTTCCGTTGCAGAGTGCGGAGGGATAGTTTTTGGGAAGGATTTCAATAAGGGAAGGTATTATTGATTGGCAGTAGAAAGTTGAAGGAAGAATGTTGGTAAAGGCGTTTGAGGCAGGAAGAGAATATGTATATTGGACATAATCAAGGGACTTAGATAATATACAAAGCTTCAGAATAATTTATTTTAGTCTAAATGTTGGAGCATTTATTTTCCGTCGTGTCTGGGGGGGCTTATACATGTATTAGTGCTTATTTAGTGGATCCATCAAAACTCACCTTAATATGTAGAACATTGTGAAAAATAATATGTCAGACAGCGTACACCATTTACCAAAGTCTCACTAATCTGACTCTAATCGCATTCACGTAAATTCATTCGAAGCTTCAGCGCTTCCAAAAGTTATGCATCCGCCAAGCACGTAACCCAAATAAAAAGAATCAGTGTCCTATTATCCAAAATAAATAAATTAATTAATATTTCTTAATGTCGATGGTATACAAGCTTAACTTAAATTACTAGGTTTACTGGAACATTTTTGATCCTGATTTTTTTGTAATAGATGCCCTTAATATTTTTAGATATTTTAGTAGCCTGCAAGCCAACGCTAGGGTGCGGTTAAAGTTAGTTATTATTTTAGCACCCTGCAAGGCACCGCTGGGGTGTCAGACAGAGGGTGAATACACGCCAGAAGATATCCTCTAAGAAAATACCTATATTTAAGTGGTGATATTACTAGGCTGGATTGATATTAATTGGTGTCACATTTATAAACTATTATTATTGGAAAATCATTCTTTGAGTCCGTTTCGTTTAGAATCCCACTTTGGCAGTTATTCTCCTCAGCAGGAAAGTTTTAGAAAAAGGTGGAACGTCTTACTTAATGTCTTTTATATCACTGCTATTTTAAATTTTATTTCATCATCATTATTTTCCAGCTTATTGATTCATTTGACTGTCTAATACAATACTTCCGAGCACACCAGTTTGTATTATGCTGTGTTTTATGCGTGACAGACAGTATCATGTTTCTTGTACCCTGCATTATACTACCCAACTCCTCACGATTGACTCTCAGTCTATTTCATCTTCTTATTTAGACTCTTTGACCCCAACGCATTCTTAATATCAATTCCTACCGAAGAAAAACTAAAATACTGTTATAACCCGAAGGTTGGTTTCACTGGTGAGGGTAGACCTCACGTTGCGCTAATTCCCATTCAAAGGAACTCAGGCTAAAATCAATGGCGTTGTACGAATTCCTTTCCTTGAGCCGCCTGCTGTGTCCCAGGAAAATCCGGTACCCGGAAACATCACCATGAGTAGGTAAACCAAGTCTTGGGTGTCACCTTGATTATGACCTGATGCCTCTGGTGTGAGATAGAACCTTGAAAACTTTAACTTAGTTTTATTGGTTCTCAAATTACAATACAAATTTTTTTCCCGAAAGAAAACAAAAAAGTATGATCGAGTGAAGTATGTTATTTTATAATTACTTTTTTTCGTAACTTTCTCATATTTTATACGGAAAACAGTTTGTCAAGGGCTAATACCTAATCCTAATTGAACGCTAGTTTGAATGTGTTCTATATTTGGCCATTTGGTAAACCGATAAGGGTCCTGTTCAGAAGAGTCCAATTAGTGGGAGAATATTTTATTATGATGCTTTTTAGTAATTAATTCCAATAATCGCAAGTACAAATACAATGGAATTCCAAATACAAAGTATTTGGAATCGCGAGGTAAGGTAAAATAATGAGATTCGGATCCGTAATGGCCCATTTATCATGCAAAGTTTTACTCTCCTATTCACTTGCGGAACACGAATATTTATTTCACACTATCATACTATTCATTCAATATTTTTACCTTTAATGAGCGTTTTGTTTCTCTTTTGGAAAAGGAAGTGGGTTTCATCTATTTATTTTATCCCATTTGTCATACGTTTTGTAGCTTATCTACGCTTATCTCCATTTATGTATATATTTTGGATTTTCACCCGCTGCATAAAAAATTGTTATTTTTATTTTATATATTCATTAATCGGTGTGTAAAAGGGCAAATTAGGAATAGAAGTAAAGGCAAAAATGAAATATGAAGCACTTTGAAATTCTCTGGAACAGCACAATGGAAATCAAATGTATAGTATATATGTCCTTCTCTTCCAAATCAGGGTTTGTTAACAAATGATCTGGCTCACTATATAAGGCCAGTTGAGATTTAGGAATAAAATGGCAGCTATGCACCTCACTAGTAAAATTATATCCGTTTCATATTTTTAAGAACATTGTGAACAAAATTTACGTTTAAATAATTTTATAATTGTTCTCATGGAGAGATAAATGGTTATCACATAATCAATTTGTACACACATCACTTATACATTTTTTCCATATTCTAGTGTATACTATTCCTTTTTATTACACCCACATTAGTTGCGTTCCAATCTGACTGTTCTACTTCTATGCTCTTCTCTACAGGGATATATTCAACTCGATTGCAAATCACTATAGTATATCTGCATCATTCCTATTCTTATTCAGTAATTAATTGTAAGCTTACATTTTTACCTGACAAAATGGTGCCTACTTATATGTACTACTCCATGATACCAATGAGTGGAAGTCAAGTACCTACTCTGTATATGTAAAATTGAACGATAATACTAAAATCGGTGGGGCGAAGTGGATACTTCAGGGCGAACCATCTTCCATCTGACCGGGTATATAGATCTACACAATACCCCATAAGGCGGGTGTTACGGAACCAGTTCTAACATCCTCGGATTCTCAAAGAATAATCTGTGCTGTGTCAATATGTAGAGAAGAGTAATATAATTGCATTTTCAGACGAGAAGTAAGTACGAATATTATTTTTGCATGCATTAAACTCGCAAAGGAAAAAGAATCTTACGTTTGTGGGAAAAAGTTACGATGTTAGCTTTTACTCTTAAAAAAATGGACCCCTGTAGGAACCTTATAGGGAGAAGACGGCGTCTGTGTGTTTGCATGTGTGGAAAGAAGAGAGGGAAGCATTCCGAGAAGCAAATGCTGATTCCGTGATCCCAAGCGGCGACGGCTGCAGTAAATTTATTCCCGCTACTCTACGTTCCAGGCTCCTTGATCGCTGACCGTAACTGGATTTCGGTCTCGGGTGGGAAGGGCCCTCCAATGGCGAGGAGGGAAGGGGACGGAGGCCATCGAGGGAATGTTGCCAATCTCGTCCGGGGTTTAATGCGAATCGTGGACGTCTCCGCTAACTGAGGGGTAGTGATGCTTGCCGAACCGAGAGGTTACGGTGGGTGGGCACATCTGGAATGGTGCATAAGAGGTCGTTCATAGAATACGTGGTTTTCATTGACGAGCTGGGGGAGGAAGTTTTTCAGCGCCGGATGGGTCAATTTTTAGTGCAGGTGCGATGCTGTTGGAAATACTGTTGAAAATATACCTGATCAACAAAACATAGTAGTTATTCAGTCCAAACAATTTATTAACTGATGAAAAAATTAAGGCAATTTAGACTTGAGGTCAGGCAGATAGATGATAGTAAAATATGGAAAATGAGATGAATTCAGCACACAAAAGCTAGATCTTTTATGGTTTTAGAATGAAGTTAATGAAATTTATCGCCATAATTCATGATAAAAAAGAAAGTTATCACCAATAATAAAACAAGGAAAAGTAATTCCTTCGACCAATATTGCAGAGCAAAATAAGTAATCATGGATTCAAGATATTATATGTATATATTGTAATAATATGAAAATTAAATTAGAGCAAAATAAAATTTGACTCCAAAACGACACTTTAGTGTTATCTTTCTATCAATGGATTTCACATCTTTTCCGAAAAGCTTTCACAGATTAGCACAAAAATAGCGATTCGCTACTCAACTTTCTGTTATTTTGAAGAAAATAACAGTGATTTTTTAAATTATATATGGTCTTTTTGTTAATATTTTGTGTAGCCATATTGTGTTTATTAATACCATTTTACTGTTGCCCATCATAGGTTCAACCGAAAATTGCAAAGTTTAGCTGTTTGCCGAGATGACTCGGCAAGACACTTCCCTCCCTGGCAGACGTGTGGAAACGGGCAGAGTGCACCCGTGCATCAGGGCCAGGAGATCATCCGCCTAACCCCTGCAGGGTCGCGTCCCTCCTCGATGCGCCCAAAATCCGACCTCATCCCTCCGCGAGTTTAATGGATTTTGGGAGAATGCTGTTAGGTCTGTTTGTACAGTTGGCGCTGGTCTAGCCTCGGTATTCCATCCTCCCCCTCGCCGCCGTTCCCTATTCTCACGCCCAACGAACCTCCTCCCACTTCGGGAGAAAGGCCTTATCTAGCCTAGACCACCCCTTCGAACGCGAGGCGCCACCAGCGCGCCCCTCCGCACTCCCCACCCAAGAGTTCATTTCATTCAAATGGAAGCTCTCTCTCCGACTTTTTGGCAAATCCCCAAGGAGTTGCATTACCCGCCGCCCTCCCCCGTTGACGTCGTCGCGAATTATTCGCTTCTCTCCCGGTCCCCAATCTAATCCCTCCGCCGCTTCTCCCCTTCCAAATGCCGCGTGGTGCTCGCGAGGAATAAGGCGAGGTGCCTAGTGGACTCCGTCCTTTTCTTACGTACTATCCCTTACTTACGACGGCCTCCGTCATACGGATACCGCCTCTCCATGAGTCCATTTAGTTCGACAAAGTCCATTGCCATCACCTTCGGCTCAGGTGGCCGGAATTCAGACCTCCTGGACTTTAGGATCTCAATACATCGACAAGGACGACCAACATCTGTCAAGGACGACCACCGAGCATTTTTTCGGGTTCTGTTTAATTAATCAATTAAAATGTGGAATTATTTTATTATGGTCGTATTTTACTATGCAGGCTTAACGAGAATAATTTATTTGGGAAAATTGTCCCGTTTGTTGTCATGATATAATTTTTATTCACTTATTAATGGATAACTGATACACTGTTGTAGTATTTTTATCTATATATTGTATTTAAGCCTAGAGTAACTATATCTTGAAATGGTGTTGGAAAAGATAAATTTAGTAATAGTGCTCTACGCTAAAATTGCACCATTCTAATCTTATCCAATCCTATTTGGACGATATATTTCAAGAAATTCATTTTCAAAAAACGCGTAAGGAAACTCTAATGGAAATGCAAAATTAAATATTATTTTAAAATAAAACTCTCAAATCTCTTTAACGTAGTGTACTTCTTGGGAGTACGTGACAGTATTTTATTCCTCTGGTATGTTCTGTTTGGCAAATTATTTAATCAGATAGCACAAAACAAGCGATGAATTAATTACTTTAGTGATATGATACCATTTACTTATTTTTTACCCAAAAACGTACGCTCAATTAATTGTTCCAATTACGTTGCCATCAATTTAAATGTGGCAGCAAAAAGGCTTGCAGGTTGCAAAATGAATGAATTATTTAAACGTTTGGAAATCTCATTAAATTCCTTTGAAATGTCTAGCAGAGAAATATTTTTAATCGCGAAAATCATGTCGCCAATTGATGCTTACAAAGTGAAATTATTTCGTTTCTCATTTATCAATTGATTCAATTTTAAATTTTAGTTTCGATTAATTATCCAACAAAACTGAATTAATTGCGTGCGCTTTTCTTTATTAGCTTCCTTGATTAGTTACTGAATTGGATCAGAGACTTTAACTCAAGTGTTGTAATTACAAGGCACTGAAAAATGTAAATATATTCGCGTGCAAAACTCCATTTGATACATTCATTTAGTTAATTAAGTGTAGAAGGGGAATACGGATATCAATTATAGTAGCCACTATTCGCGTCAGCTGACAGCTTTGCCGAATAAAATTTAAATTATGGAAAAACATAATTTTATCCTATTGTCAATTTTAAACATTATTTTATGGGAAAAAGTCTAAACAGAAGTAAATTGGTTCATTAGAAAAAATTTCTCATTACTTTATTGGACCTCTCTCTTTCCCTGTTTCTGAGATCCCACACAAACACGGACTTAAAGACAGACACCCCAAATAGGTGGGTTTCATGATATTTTTTGGCTAAAAATAAAATAAGTTTAGTTAATTTTACTTGCAGTCCGATATTAAAAATCATATTTCTTTCTTCCATGCTCACTCACTCACTCGCGGCCATTTCTGCGCGCTTCCCGCCCGCCAACCAAGCAGATCTCTGTTATTCGTCAGTTGTCTTGTCGACTGTCCTCTCCTCCTCGCCTCTCCCTCCTCCTTTTCTTGCTTTTGAGTCTCACCGCTTGCATTCCACGTCCATTTAATTCCATGCCCGTCTAAATCCCCTTGCTGCCATTTTGTATTCCGTTCATTTTCTTCTTTTTTATTCCGTCTGGGCCATCTCATTCCATTTCGTGTCCAGGATGCCATTTATTTATTTCTTCGTCCGTTATTGCGCTCGAGTTCCATCAAAGGGAATGCCGGGTTCCCACCCCTCACGCGCATGAACGTAGCCCTTTTTTCGCTCTTAAGTTTGAACGTCTGAATGCTTTCTGGTTTCACAGTCAAAGGAATTAGGATCGCAGTTCTATTTTTATGTCCTCGTATTGTTTCCGAGAATGAATTGTGCATCTTCCCTCCGTGATTCAAAGTTTGAAACTGCATTTATTATTTTTAAACTGCGCTCATTCTCATGCAGTCATTTGGTTCATCCTTTTGAATGTAATGCGTGGACGCAAAGTGATTAATAGCGGCAAAGGTTTAGAGAACACAGCATATGCCCGTTAAGAAAGTTAAATGAGGCTTTTGAAATAACAAATTTAATGCTTTTTCCGGAAAAACCGTTTTTTATTTCGCAGTTTCCGTAATTATAATCGGCGTTGTGACGATATAATAGTACTAAATATTCATAATGACTAAAGGAAATTATTGCAGATACAACGAACGTGAAATTTACATAATAGGTATCATCATTTTGCTTGGTGTCAACTTTGCTTCACTTTGACTACTTTATGCTCCCATACAAAAAACAATTTCTGGATTAGATACACTATTTTTATCCAAAAGCATTATCTTGTATAAGTTTTATAATTTTAGACTTTGGAGTATGGGACTAAGGGAAGGTATATTTAGTCCAGAGTAATATCTTTCTTCAATTCTCCTTGTGAAAATATATTATATTTCTTGAAATATTTCATTTGATCAGCTTCGTTAAACATTTCCTCGTGACTTACTATATTGGCTCCGTTGCAGTTTTGTTTTCAATGCTGGAATGATATCATTTACAGAAATGAGCAGCAAGAGAGCATAATTTAGTAGATGATATGATGAGTAGATGATTCATTCTACTCCAACTTTTTTATATACATTTATTCCATATTTGATCATTACAAAGGATTATTGATCCTAAGAATTTGGATAACAGGGGTTAATATATCGTTTTCCGATGGAAGGGACCGATTTAATTGGGCCCCCTCTTTAGAAAACTCAATGAAGGGTAATTTTGGCATTCAAAAATGAACCGCTGTCTTTTGTTTTCATTAATTAAATGGAGAAATGTCCTTATTTGGGTGCTGGACTGAGCATATTTTCAAAATTAAAAAAATTATGACAATTTTAGAGAAAAGAATTTCATCACAGTAATGAATTTCTAAGGATATTAATGAAATGGAGTGAACTAACGTTTAAGAGTCCAAGAAAGAGATATAGCAAGACAATTACTTTAGGAAATTCATGAAGAGGGTTCTAAGAATTTACTTAATTAACCTTTTTTTAAACAAATATGGACGGAAATGACATGGTTGGGACAACGGTACCGTATGTTTGTTTAATGTTCAGGAAATTCAGCATGTTGTCTGTTAATTGAGATGATTGCATAATTTTTTATTTAAAAATAAATAAATTCCTAGTTGTCCATTTCGCGTGGCATTCGATTGCGAGCAAGGTAGTGATTTATTTAGCAACACCCGACGTCTCGCGCTAAAACTGAGTACCATCTACATTTTCCCAATACCTTTAGGCTTATTAAGTCCCTATCTCCAACGGAAAGAAGTATATGCTCCGTACCGCAATTCATTTCCGTAGGAATCATGGGAAATGATTCTAGGGCAGAATTCCATGCACCGCTCGCCTGATGGGAAACGAGCGAATGGGAAACGAAAGAAGGGGCCCAGCCAGGCCCCCGTTTTGCCGTTTGATGAAATTCATTCGATTCCCGCGAGAGCGCTTTCCAGATTTATTGCTTTCTCAGGGCGTCGGAGATATAATTGGTCCTTTCGCTCATTTCCATTCCCCGGCGGAGACCACCATTCCGCCGTCGCATCCACCCCCCGTCTCCCCCGTCTCTCTTCTTTCTCTGGTACCCCTCCCCCCACGGCCTTCACCTCACGTCGCCTCCTCTCTTCCTACCATCCCCCCGCACGCTACACCTTGTACCTCTCCCGCCCAGGAAGTCTCTCTCCCCTCGTCCCCCCGCGATTGCTCACCCGCTTCCCTCTGCTGCCTCCCAAAGACCATTCGAATTTCCGCTCTCCTCCCACCCTCTCCCGCCGGCATATTTCACTTCTTTTTCCTCCGAGGAACGGGGGAGAATCACCTATAAAAGAATAAAACACATTCCACGGTCATTTTCTCTCCTTTTCTCGTCCAACCCTCCCTCCCTCTCCGAGCACAGCCTGCTTATTCCCACTTCAAAGTCGCACCGGAGCTAATCATTCCCGGGTTCCTCTTCTCATAACGTAAACCTCGTTGAACCAGCCTGCCTCCCTCCTTCCCTGCGTCCACAATTGCCCACCACCCCTACTCCCTCCTTCCCTCTCCTCTTAGCCTCCCCCACTCGCACCCCGCTTAGCATTCGCGCGTTTAATCTTTCTTTTCCTCTTCTCAACCGCCTCGCCCGTCCCACGACAGCCCAACCCTCTCTCGCACACCCTTGTTGCGCCAAGTTTACTTCTCTTCCTCGCGTTTCCGAAGCTTCCGGACGTCATTTCCTTTCCTTTCTTCCCCATGTCCTAATCCCTCCCTCTAGCAACTCTCTTGAGGTTTATATTTCTGATTGCGTCAGGTCCTGAAAATTCTCAATTTTCAATTTCACGAAGTGCTTTTTTTCAGTCAGAAGTTTGGGATCTTATGAAATTATCAATTAAATATTCCTCCAAAGAGTTGTCATTTTTCTTCTACCTCCTATATCAATACTTTTTCTTAGACCTAATGAATCAATTCTCCTGTTAAAACATCAAATACTTTAATATAGCATTAGGTTTTCCATCTTTCAGTCTGACCTGAAGAAGGCCTCGGAGCAGGCCGAAAGCTTAAATCATCTACAGTGTGTCCTTTTACGTGTTATCTGTTTTATTCTGTGTTCTATTGTGCCGTCCAAAAGTTATATTGCTCTCGTGAGTAGTTCCGCATCATCTATATATATATATATAGATGATGCGGAACTACTCACGAGAGCAATATAACTTTTGGACGGCACAATAGAACACAGAATAAAACAGATAACACGTAAAAGGACACACTGTAGATGATTTAAGCTTTCGGCCTGCTCCGAGGCCTTCTTCAGGTCAGAGTCTGACCTGAAGAAGGCCTCGGAGCAGGCCGAAAGCTTAAATCATCTACAGCGTGAGTGTCCTTTTACGTGTTATCTGTTTTATTCTGTGTTCTATTGTGCCGTCCAAAAGTTTTATATATATATATATTATTATTAGGTAATCTACCGGTTAAGGTAGGTTTTTGGATGGACACAACTATCAAAAAAAAATATTTTGTGACTCCCCACCTAGCAAACTAATCTATATCAGGTCCCTCTTCATCTCGGTGTACTTCTTTCCTCCCTTCATCCCGTCCAACATCCCTATCCTGTTCCTACCCTTACCTCGCTTGCCCAAAATTCTCCCCTCTATTACCCTCTTCAACATTCCACTACCGCTCAATACGCCTTTCATCCATTTTTCCTGCCTCCATAGGATTTCTCTCAACAAACCCCTCTCCTCCCCCACCATTTCTAGTACTTCCTCATTTGTTTTCCTTTCGGTCCATTTCACCTTCTCCATTCTTCTCCACACCCACATTTCAAAAGCCTCCAATCTATGTCTATCCTCCTGCTTCAGCGACCACGTTTCCGCGCCGTACATAGCTACGCTCCATATCAGAGTTTTTACGAGTCTTGACTTAACATCCCTACTCAACGTCCCCGTCATCAATTCCCTCCTCCTTGAGAAAGCCTCCTTGCCTAGCGCAATTCTTCTCCTTACGTCCCTACCACTTTGACCGTGTTAGTCCAACACACTTCCGAGATATGTAAACTGTTCTACCTGCTCTATTTTTTCCCCGCCTATTTTAATATTTAGCTTAGCCTTTTTCTTTCTGGAAAATCGCATAACCTTTGTTTTATTAATATTTATTCTCATCCCATATTTATCGCACTGAACCTCCAATTCACTCAACAATGCTTGCAACCCCTTGGCTGACTGAGCAACTAATGCTTGGTCATCAGCAAACCTAACCGATTTTACGAATTCCCCTCCGACTTTCATTCCTACCTCCAGTTCTTCCCATGCCTCTTTAATCATTTCCTCTACATATACGTTGAACAGTACCGGTGACAATGGGCAACCCTGCCTTACACCTCTTCCTAACACTGCCCATCCGGACTCTCCGTTCCCCACTCGCACCTGAGCAGTTTGAGACATGTACAGGTTGCGGATCAGTCTCCTGTCCCTCCAATCCATTCCTATTTTCTGCAATACACGCATTAATTTTTCCCAATTCACTCTATCAAACGCTTTTTCGAAATCTACAAAACAGGCAAAAACGTCCTGATTGTATTCTATATTCCTCTTGACTAGTGATCTCATTACTGCAATGGCATCACGCGTACCTCTTCCTTTCCTGAACCCAAACTGATCATCCCCTAAGTAATCATTTGCCTTACTCTCTATCCTTTTGTTGATGATCCTGAGAATAACTTTAGCTGCGTGGGATATCAAACTTATTGTTCTGTAATCCTCACATGACGAGGCCTTTGCCTTTTTTGGAATAGGAACTAACACCGATCTCACAAAATCTTCCGGCCAGATTCCTTCCTCATAGATACTACGAATCAATCCATATATGGCCTTCTTCCCACCTTTCCCTGACCATTTCAACATTTCTACAGGAATATTGTCCACCCCCACTGCCTTATTTGCTTTCATCTCCTTTAATGCCCTTTCGATTTCATCGTCGAGTATGCCTGGACCTAAGCTATCTTCTTCTACGTCATGTTCCTTTTCTATGTCTAACCTTGTCGGCCTAAGTTCTTTACCATACAGTGTTTCTATATATTCCTTCCATCTCTCTTGGATTTTTCCTGGTTCAACTATTATCTTACCCCATTTATCTTTAACTGTTAGCACAGATCTTGCCTTCTTACTTCCCGATTATAGCTTAACCTTGCTGTATAGAGCACCAATTTCACCCTTCTTCTGTAAACTTTCCATATCCTCGCATTGCGCTTTCCACCATTCTTCTTTTGCTTTATTTGTGGCCCTTCTCAATTTATTGTTTAACTCTTTGTACTTCATTTTGCCTAACTCTGTGTTTACATTTTTCCATCTTCTTCTCTCATCCATCTTTGCAATCATCTCATCCGTTACCCATGGTTTCCTTATCCTTTTCCCGTTAACGGTTCCTATAGTGTCTTTAGCGGCTTCCAGTATCCCTTCCTTGATACATTCCCATTTTTCTTCGATAGTACTCAGTTCTTTACCGTCATCCATCATTTTCTCTACAGCCTCCTGATACTCCTTCCTCGTTAATTCATTTACTGCTTCTAAATTCCATTTTTTAACCCGCCGGCCTTGCCTTATCTTCTTGAAACGAACATTACATTTCATAACAACTAAATTGTGGTCAGAGTCCGCATCCGCTCCTGGGAAACTGTGCGAATTTATCACACTGTTCCTAAACCTGTGCCTAACCATAATATAATCTAACTGATACCTTTCTGAGTCACCTGGCATTTTCCATGTATACCTACGCCTTTTGTGGTGTCTAAACCATGTGTTAGTGATGATTAACCCCTGTCTCCTGCAGAATTCAATTGCTTTCTCCCCGCGTTCATTCCTAGTGCCTAACCCATAGTCCCCCACCTCACCCCCATCTCTTCCTTCGCCTACCGTCGCATTCCAATCCCCCATCACTATCAAATGTTTCCCTGCAGGAACACTCGCGATTATATCCTCTAACTCATCATACATCCTATCGACTTCTTCCTCCTTGTGGTTGCTCGGTGGCATGTATACCTGAATAATGACCAAGTTCGTCGGCTCTGCTTTAATCTCTACGAGTAAAATTCTATCTGTCGCTTGCTCTATGTTTACTACGCTTCTTCCTACCCCTTTATTTAAAATTACGGCCACTCTCGTTGGCTCTCGTCCCCGCCGCTGTATATTACTCTATAATTGTCACTCCAGTAATCCCCGCTATCCTTCCATCTCACCTCGCAGAGGCCTAAAACATCTATGTTACCTCTTTCCATCTCTCGCTTAATATTTTCTAATTTGCCTCTCCTCAACATTGTCCTGACGTTCCAGGTTCCTATTCTAACTACTTTCGCCTTCTTCTGAGTCTTCTGTCCTGCTGAAGTTATTTCTTCCCTGCAAGGGTTTCGTGGGATGACGACCGCGGAAGCCTTGCCTCTCCCACTGCCGGGCGCGACACACGGCCTCTTGGGCCGAGTCCCGTAGTTGCCAGGACTCATATTATCTATAGTGCCCATCATAATATTCTTGGGAATCATAATTGAGGTGGTTTCCCGTTGCCTTCCTCAATAGTGTTTTTAACGTGACACCATCACTTAATGGCCGCCCCACTGGGGTCAGACGCCATTGCAGCCGCCTCACTGAGGAACAGACGCTGCGTGGACTACCTTTCGTCTGGCTCATAACCTTCGACCTATCTGGCATGGGTGACCCTTCCAGGAGTAATTATTTTTACTCCCGCCAGCACAGCTCTAGGGGTCATCGGAACACACAAGCCCTTCCACCACGACAAGGTTGTAGTCCATGGGAGGGATATATATATATATATATATATAAAATATAATTTATGTGTGTGTGCGTATATATACCAGTCCAGGCTTTCAGCAATTTGTTAATTCAAGTACATCTTAATTGTAAACTGTGTACATTTCAACTAATTTACAAAGGAACCAAATAGTTTCAGGCTTAACTTTGTGGAAACGTTCCATATGGGAGAGAAAATAAATGATAATTAACAATTGTGGACATCAGAATTGTTAATTATAATTTCTCTCCAAAAATGTACAAATAATTTCTGTGCAAAATGAGGTTGTTAATTTTATATGAAATTTAAATGAACTAATTTTTGAAATATATACAAATAAGGAAATAAAAGACCTTTAAAAAGGAGAAATTCACTAAAGATGGAACGAATAAATCAAATAATATTGTGTTTGCAATAGTAAAACTAAAATGAGGGGAACGAATTCAAAGAGGTGATAGGGATGAGTGAAAGAGATGAAAAGGGATAAGTGCAAATGTCGTTTATTATCCCGCTATCAGTTTTACCTTGCCCTCGCGGTCGCTGTTAAGACTTTAAACTAGAGGTTAGAAGGTTTGAATTCACAAATGGTATATATTTTATACGTTAAAGCATGATCATGTGAGAAAAAGCTATTATAAACCGTTATTGTATTAGATTTATTTTACGCATTCCAGTAGGGAAAAATATTTCGTAAAATATTGATTTATTTCCCCGCTGAATTGGACATTCCCCAATAGCTGTTACTAATGCATGGATCGGACTTATTGTTGCACTTTATACGAATTTACGTGCATTACTTTATCATTATATAAATAGATCACTGTAATATTTGTCGAAATTGACAGATTAAATTTTAATGTCAAGCAACCTACTACACAGTAAAATATATTTTTCGGGAAAAATTGTACATTGCTCTTTCAACATATTTTACAGAGTTTTAAAGATGAATAACAATGAAATATTGTATTTTTTGAAAAATAACCCGTTTTTATGTAAAAAAACGTTATGTCTTTCCTAAAGTAGGTAAAAGTTAGTATGGAAATATTTCAATTGCCAAATTATTGGTAGTAGTGACAGTGTCATAATTTTACACTGTATTAACGTACTATATTGTTTAATAACGAACATAAACCTTGACTTAGTGCCTTAGACGTTTTAATTACCATGGCTTGATGAATTGGGGCTGAAAAATCCGTGATGGCTGCAAGAAATAAAAGAGTTACTCACCATTAAACATTTGAACTCTCTGACGGTAAAAACTTCATGTACACCAAAGTGTTTTGGTTGGAGAGGAATATATAAATTAATCTTCATTATTCATTGCTGAAAACTTTCTTCCTCAGCTAATTCAATGGGCAAGTCAACATAACCCACTTTCAGGAGCAAAGATCTTTCCTTGAGCCTAATACAAAGGCAAGCTGTTTTAATATATGCACGTATAAAGAGCAGCGTTCATTGGATGACAATATTTAGCAATAAACACTTACAAGGTCGCACATCTTTATGCATCGAATTATCTGAAAAAATAACACCATGGCAGAATAGTAGTAATTTCTTTATTGGGCGGTCTATTTTGAAAGATTCGCGACATTCGCTCTGTGACATCTCTTTTTATCCGCTCTTAGCAAAAGAGTGTCGCACTTACGTCAAGAGACACGGCAGAGAATAACATGGTGAGCTTAAAAATCATTATTTTTTTGTATATGTAAATAAACTCCAATTATAACTTGAACTCATTCATAAATTTTGGGAAAAATTTTTGAGTTTTTAATCCGGTCCAATCTCTTAATTTGTCTGAGATCTATTGCATTAGCATCTCTTAATCCATTGCTTTGTTAACCAACTTATCCTTTGAGTTGGATACTATTTTATTAACCAGCCTATTTTCCAGTTCTTACTTTGTCTGGGAGCTTACAATTTTTGGTATTTTACGGAAAAATATCGTAGAAAAATTGTATATTTTGATACGTGAACCGTTTCCATCGATACTGTGGACCAGATAATTACGAGGTACACGACACAATGTCGCTCAAATTTCAAGAAACTGCGTGAGGCGCCGCAACAGTAACTTTAACAGAGCCATCCGCTACGTTTGCATTACAATGCAACAATTTCAGAGAGTAAAAATCATTCGCCTTGACTGGGATTCGAACCCGGATCCCTCGATATCCGGCCGAGTGCTTTACCCAGTTAAGCTACCGAGCTAATCTCGTGCATTGAGATGGCCGTTATTCTTGTAATCCAATATGCTCGGTATTAACATTCTGGGTTCATACGACATCATTAATTATTATGAAAATAATATAATATTTCTAAGAAAAACCAACCAGTGACGTAAATGCAAGCGACAGTTGAGAGGAGAGCTCGCCGAAGAACAGTCATTCGGAACAGATTTCGAAACGTGCAAGTGACAAGCCATTTCAACATTACGGTTACAAGAGAAAGTGTGATCGGGCAAGAGATTATTTGTCTAGACGGCCAAACCCTAGGGATGCAACTGGTTGAATCAAAGTTGCTGCTGTTACATTTGTGCAAACCAAACAATCAAAAAAAGGAGGAAAATGAGGAAAAGTTGCAGTCAGTGAGTACATCCGGTTTGCTTACATGTGTTTGCTGTTTGATAACACAGTGTAAATTTCTTAAATGTCTACTGTATATGCATGAATAAATATTTATCGATAACAAATGATTGTATAGGTTATTGTTGAATACAGGTATGTAGCACTGTCGTTTATTTTATTCAATTACCAATCAATAAAAGCAAATATGACATAAAAATTGCTATACTCGATTGGTGGGTACCCGCTTTTGACGGGTGTTACGGGTGTTGATGTTACAATCTTTCGAAGCTTCTTATTTCGAGAAAAAATGCTAAAAATTTGTCTTGAGCATTTTCTGTTCCAAACAGAGTTAAGTAATGATGATTCGGAGGATTAGGATGGAATTTTTATTTTTCAACAGTTTATATCACAAATATACCGTTTTGGGTTCCTGGGTAACTGGATATGTACAAGTTAAGTAAAGGAGAAACCGCCGAACTTAGTCACGCTGAGTGATCAAAGGCCGTGACTAGTTTACGTGAATGTACTAGGTTAAGGCTTTCACGCCAGTCCAGCATATATACCGATATAGTCCAGCATATATATATATTCGCGATATTCCAAGCATTAAATTTCACATTACATACGTAAATTTATAATTATCGTATTTTTTCCTTGTAGAAAATTCTTCAAGCACAAAAGAAGAAATTCAATAGTATGTAAATTTGTAAAAACTACTGCATCAAAATCGTAATAAATGCCATAAATGGAGGAGAGACATTGCCAATGAACTTAGTTTGCAACGCACACTTTGTAATGGGTTTCTGCGTAGTACGTATCTATTTGTACAAATTTCGATACCAACGTAATTTTCAACGTAGTTATTAACCCAATATTATTCTAAATAAATGCAAACCCTGCCATTTGTACGCAAGAGCTCCAATAAATCACACTTAATATACCATATTTAATATATTATATCTGATACCCATTCACAATTCTGCATGGTCTCTTCGA
Source organism: Hetaerina titia (assembly GCA_037158775.1). Taxonomy (NCBI): domain Eukaryota; kingdom Metazoa; phylum Arthropoda; class Insecta; order Odonata; family Calopterygidae; genus Hetaerina; species Hetaerina titia. The sequence continues at coordinate 11,808,114 of CM073770.1, forward strand.
CGCGAATGGCTTTTGAGCATTCCAGAAGCCATCATCTCGCATGCAAGACATCTAACCATAGTCAATACAGTATTTAATATATTAAGCTCACATATGTCACTTTTCTTCTTCACCGTAGGGATGCAGAAGGCTGAGAGCTGGTTTTCGGCCCGGTCCGCCCTCGCGGTTGGAACGTAGGCGGACGGCGGGACGGGGGGGGAGGGTTAGGTGAGTGGAACAGAGAGGGAAGACCGCAAAATGCTGCGAGACGGAGAGGGAAAGGGTTTTCCGGAGGTTCCTCCCTCTCAAACGGGGGCCGATCCCTTCTTTCCAACCCCTTCTGGCCAAATCTCCCGCGCCTTTCAACCCGCGACCCCGCCGCTTAAAACCCTCTCGGGACGGGGTTTTGTGTGTGGGAATCGAAGCTTGGAGCAGCTGACGGTTACTCTGGTCAAGCGTAAGGGGGGGGAGGAAGGAATCCGGCGGATGCCTCTGGTTTTTCGAGTGAGGGAAAGTGGCAGGCGCGCACGGAGAGAGGGGGGTCGAAAGTGAGTGAAAAACGAGAGGTGGGAATGCAAAGGCGCAAGGGGTGGATGGGACCTGGCAGGAATGAGCATTTTGGGAAGAAGGAAGAGGGTGAATGGAAAGGATGCTGTGGACTCGAAACCCTTCCTTGGCGAAAATTCTCTCCCTCACCCACGCCGAGAAAATCTTTTACAGCCGATTTGTTTTTCTTTTTCTGTGTTCGGGTATGTCAGCACCTCGCTTAACATTTCACACGTTTTCACAAATACAATGGAGGCGCCTAATATTTAGCCATTTGACTGCATAATTCATTCGTTGGGCAAACAAATGGCGAATTATCACGCGCGCTATATAATTAAAATGTTTGTGAAAACCATGATGAATATTAGGCGTGATGCCATTTAGATACTCAAAGGTGAAAAAAAGAAAAAAAATATGTCATTGCAACGAAAATGTTTCCGTATTTGCATCTCACCTTGAGTTATAATTAGCCTTAGCAGATTAGGTAATAATAAACTAAAATGGCTTCCCCTGAGAGAAGAAATCGGTACCTTTTCGTTGAAATTCTGCAATGCAATTTTCGTTTTATATATGAGGACTTTAAAAGAACTGTAATTATTAATTCAAGAGAATAATGAGAGTATAGATTGAGGTAGACGTCTTAAGAGGCTATCCTTTAATCTGAACAATGTAAGCATTTTATTTGGTTTTAACAATAGGTCTTGGGAAAGATCACTTAAAATGTAACGAAGAACGTCGCGATATGAGGGATTTTTAAAAATAAATTATACAAATCATCATGAAATAATTTGCTTCAAGTTACTCTCAAAACGATTATTTTTCAACTCAAAACGGACACTGATAATTTTTAACTACTAATGACCGGGGAGATGCATTAAACGATTTATTAATGTGAAAAAGCGTGTTGACGGAAAGTACTCACTGAAATAATGTCGGTGCATTTTAAAAAACGTGCACGACGTACGTATTTCCAGTTGCGAACGCTGGGTAGGGCGCCCTCTTTTTCTATTGTAAAAGACTATCTCTAATGTGGTCTTCTATATTCCTCGTGAATCCCCAGGGTCAAAATCCTGAAACACTTTTATTTTATTTTCTTCCATATAAGTGGTAAAAGGGTTAAAAAGAAAAAAACAAGCAATATACTCCATTGCAGTCGAGGCCAATTCATCTTCAGCCTCGGTCGTGCGCGCTCATCGCCGCTCAATAGATCGCGGCGCGCGGTGGATTCCTGGTTCATCCGTCGAAGGCGCCACTGGGAGCCGACGGAGAAATAATATTATTCGGTTTTTCCAGATCTCTGCGGCGCCTCCGATCCGTGAGGATTTCAGTATGCACTCAATCCCCCCATGGTGCTCCGAACGAAAAAAATAAGAATCCCGGATTGAAAGGAAAGAAAACACAAATCGACCCAGGGGAGGTGGGACAAGTTTATAGTAAGACTCTGCGGCGGAACGGGAAGAGGAAGACAATTATTTCATGAGAAATAAAAAAAAATATCTCGCCCCAGGTATGAATTTACTTCGTCTCACGCCCGAACGGTTTCGTGCAATTCCGCGAGTGGAGAAACAAAAGCAGCATGGAAAGGGGGAGGAGTTTGGGGACGGCGTGGCAAGTGATGGGATGAGGAGCAATGTTTCCCGAGCGGGTGGAAGACGACGGGGATGAAAGGATCCATGCACGGCCGTTCCCCCGCAAGTGCTCGTGGTCTTGCGCGCTCCGCACCATCTGCGGCTGGCAAGCCACACTCCCTCTATCTACCCCTCTCCCCCTGTTCTTTTGTGCAGATTGGACGCGAGATGATGGGGCAAAAGAAAAGGGAGAGGATAGGAGGGGTACGGGGATGGAATGGGACCACGTTAGGGATGGAAGAAGTTATTCCGTGGGTAAACAAAGGTGGCGGACCGCGATAAAACAAATGAAGAACTCGACGGGTGCGGAAGGCGGAAAGGGAAGAGGAGGGGTGGGATGAACGGATGGAAGTGCCGGAGGAGAGGGATTGTGGAAGAGGAGAGGAAAAATGGGAGGAGGGGAAATATGGAGAGAGGGGAGAAAGGGGGGGGCGGGGGAACCCTTGGCTCTGGACGACGGGGTAGTTGGAAAAGTTTTCGCAAGAGTATGAAGGTGAGAGGGATTGGGTAAGAGAGAGAGAGAATAGCAGAAACGAGACAGTCGTGAAGAGAGGGAGTGGGGTGGCTTTGATCCCAAGGGAAGAAGATGGCGATTAAGAGTTGAGAGAGTGCGTGCTTGTGTTTGTGCGAACTCTTGTGGAATGGAGTTGACCAATGGAGAAGGAGCTGATTGCTGCTGGAATGGGTGGAGAGAAGCGATAGAAAGAAAGTGAATGTGTTAATAATTTGTTTGGTTAGCAAATGGGTAAGGATAGAACGCAAGCGAAAGAACGACAATGACGATTTTAAAAATGAAAGAAATGTCTTTGAGTATCAAAAGGGTCTCGTCAAATCCAATGGTGAAAACTCAATCTGGGAATTTTCTTGACACTGCTGCAAGTATTTCTAACGTAGAAAAACCTCGAAGCGTTCTCGATCGTCCGGAGCTAATGACGTTTATCCTTTCAGGCAAGGATATGGCTTTTTACAAGTACTCGTACATCCATTTCAAACAACCCACCCTGAGACAGAAATGCTGAGATTCAAATACAAGGATTGTTTGGTAAGGAAGAATCATCATTTTTCAAAAACGAACCTAAACTCATTCTACAAAATTTGATGATTCTTCTCAATAACGATCTCCATTGAATGCAGTGCACTTTTACCGACTTGTTTTTAGTCTTCGAAGACGCCATCAGAAATTTTTGGTATGTCCTTTAAAATCATCTCTATATCCTTCATTACTGCTTTTGATGATGTAAAATGTTTTTTGCTAATATGGTTCTTCAATTTAGTCACAGGATAAATTCAGTTTAGACTAGACGTGGAAAGGAAGGAGAACAGAGTTCAGGAGTTCGTATAATGACGCGACAGGTACTCTAACGCAGTCATCCATTCGCAAGTATCGAAATTCAGAAATTCACAAGTAGTAAAAATCATTCGCCTTACTCTTGATCCTGATCAAAGCAAGTGATTTTTAAAATGTAAAATTCCTGAATTTTGACACATTTCATATTTATTTTCCCTAGATATTCAGTAGAAAAATGTTCAATATAGAGTCTGCAAATATCTTAATACAGCATTCACTCTATTGCTTAGCGATCTGACCTTTTTCAATTAATAGGGCCATGGAGAACTATCAATACATCCCTGCTGACCGTGATAGTATGCTCCACTTTAAGTCGTAAGTGTTGGCACGGCAAGTTAGTACACCATTTCCTGAATATCGAAATGATATGACTTTGCCAGCACAAGCTATTACAGGTTATTTTTTTGTTTTGTGATAACGGAGATTTTCACAAAGAGGTTAGCTGTTTGTCCAGGAATAAAATATTGCAGTCTAGTTTCACCTTAAAGACGACAAAAAATACTTCTTATTTTCCTCTAGCCCCAACTTCAACTGCGAACGAACATACTCGCAACCGTTCTATCGTTCGAGCAAGCAGCCTTCAATACCACCTCAAAAAAACACTTTTCATATGCTACATTTTGTTTACCATAGCGTATGGAGAGCGCCCTTTCAAATGTTTATGAATGCTTTACTTTATTAAGAGTAATGATTGGAACCCCATGGTCTGGCTTCCTTTCAAATTAAGTCTCCCCTCTTTAACGAAGAGAAATTATGACGACTATGACTGACTCTTACTCCAGTCGGAGCTATAAATCTCTGGAACTGTAGACGACTGAGCTAGTTCTTTACGGGGGCGGTACTGTCGAAAATTTCTTGATTGGACAAAATCTTAGAATATTAAGTAGGGAGAGGGAAAGAAGGATGGGGGAAGGGCATTTATACTCACAACATCATATCCACAATAAGCACTTAAATCCTTCGGAAGTAACTTTCTCCCCTTAGGGCAAGCGGAGAAATGTGTTCCTGCTTCGTGTGACACCTGCGTGATCTTCCTCAGATTAAGCAATTTCCGGTCGAGTTGCGCTCAGAATAAAGGAGATAGTTTGAAACCATGAAAGGGTAACTACCCATAAGGTTGGCCGCCGTGAGCGCCCGAACAATGATAGCAAAGGGAATGGGCTACTTCAAAATGGGGCATGTTGTAATGCCCATTCAGTTATGTTATTTACGTACTATGGAGTGTTAATAACTAGTGAAAACTAATTCTACTTATTCTGTTGTGGCTTGTTATCCTAGTGTATAGAGGGCCTGATTATCAATTAGAGACCCAGTCAAGTGATTTCCCCGGACCCCATTCAGCCACACCCAGTCTGGGCGATTCTGTGAGCACAACCGGGAACCGGAGATGATCGCCAAAATTACGCTTTTTCTTCTTAGAACTTTGAATTGGTCTAACTAAATTGATATTATGAATGTTCTTATTACAAACTGACACTAAGAAGTATTCACAACAGCGTCATTCTCACTGGAGACAGAACAAAACCGTAATATAATTGATAAAAAAATGAAGGAATATGGGGGAATTTTTGGTAAAATAAATAAAAACAAACATTTTAACTTGCAGATAAATTAAACTATTAGAACATGGCAGATTATCAAAATAAATACAAGGGATAGATACATATCAAAGATATTTGTACGTATAGACCTCCATGGAAAAAATCTACGGCTACGATCAATCAAATTTTTAAAAATATTCATGTTTGTAAACTTTAACTAGTCAATTCCTTTGCATTTATTCACTGTATCTATTCTGTTATAACTAGATCCAACTCCGGTCGGCAAAACTTTTGTGAATCGGTCCTCCCTGAGGGTCAGGGGCTTCTTTAGCCATAAGATGAAGGAAAATTAGTGTCATAATGACCCTGATTTAGTTTTTTGATTCGAATATTGATTTGTTATGACTTTAAGCTTTTTTTTCAACTTTTTGCGCAAAGTTTGCTCAAAATGGCAAATAAAAGTTTTCTCAAGTCAAGGAGAACTAAGAGTTCACAAAAAGATTCATGGTGGAGTACGTAAAATTATGCAGGGTTAAGGTTATACTTTAAGTACTCGTATACTAAACGGTATACGACGCTATAGTTAATTTTTATAATGCATTTCGTTTATATTACATGAAAAATTGCCAATTAAAACGTATTTTCTCTTCATAATTACATTTCTTGCTAGCGTAAAATTCTTTGCTTCACAAGACATGCACAAAATCAGAAGCAACCATTACTTTAAAAAAATATACATATAAAAATGTCGTTTTCGCTCTGCGGTGGATCTACCATGCATTTAATTGTGTTTAGAAAACTCTCTCAGGATTTCTAGACTGGTAAGAACTTTCATATGTTCTCTCTAGAACAAAATTTGAGTAAAATATAAAGAAAGGCAGAAAAGTGTAAAAAATCAATGCCCTCACTGCAAAAGCAAATTAGTACGATTATAACATTCATTACCCTTTGCTTTAGAGTGAAAGGAAGAAACCAGCCACACAGGGGAAGAACTGAGTGACAATATAATTGTCAAAAATTGTTGCCCAGTTGAATCAACAGAAAGTATCGTATTAGATCAGAAATATCAATGATTTTGTTGTTTTTCCATTTTTTCCCTTAAACTCAGTTGGGTATCTTGTAATCGAGTAAAGTTTTTAGGAATAGTTTTAAACATAAACAATAGATATGAAATTTTGAAATGTACATTTCTCGTGGTTGATAAAATGCGTAACGCTTGGGTCGTATTTTTCAATATATGGCAAAAAACATGAGCAATACCTTAATAGTTCCCTGTACTGACTTCTTCGCTTGGTATCAATTATTCTTTCTCCTTTGTTCATTCCTTTTATATTTTATTCCTTTGAGATCTGCAGAGGATTATTATTATCTCAGGAAGCTGCTAATTAGTTATCTTATTCTTCACTTTGATCCATCCTGCAGATATTTGGACCTCCTCTACTATTTATTATATACTGATACTGCCAATAGCGTTTCAAAGTCATAGAAAAGTAATGAGGTCTTCTTGCAAGAAAGGGGCCCCATGGCAGGTAGGTTTTTGAAAGTGATTGATTCCTATTCTCAGGTTAGCTCTATTTGCCCTTAGAATTCGCTTCACTTCATAAAGAGCATTCTTCGATTCCTCTATTCTTATTATTCTTTCACTCTTGATTCACCTAGTCATGTAAAACTTGGTGCAATAATGGTAAAATTTTGTGTGTTATTTGCTTTCTATTTTCACCAAAATATTCTACGTCCCTCGGCGACAAACTAAAAATCCCACAGAATTAGGAGTCCTAATGCTTAAGGAGTAGCTTTCAACGCTCTATATTCTATTAGACACAGAAATACTCTCAAAAATTAGTTTAAAGGGATAAGGATGGAACTCACCTAATGTTAAGTTCAACGATATGCGTCGTTGGACTTTTTATTCATCTGTACCAGTCTGATAAAATCTATTATATCATATGCATTGCAATTCTAATAAAAACTGCCTTCGTGTCTCAGTATTTTTATCATTAATTCTCAGTCTGGGAAAACTAAGTAGATAGGATTTAGAGTTGGGCGACAAAACTGAGGTGGCAAAAACCAAACTTTACAACAAAAGTGAACCAAGGAAGCGCTTCATCATAAAGCGTTTTCGTGAGATCTAGCGTTGAAATGGCACACAGAACAGATGAGTTTTTTGTTTGAGGGAGGGAGCAAGTTTCAGAGGTAGGAGAAGAATAGGGGAGGTGAGGATTCTGGATCCTCCTTCACTCTGCCACCCTCCTCCCGCCCCCTCTCATGGGTCCGAGGGGAAGGAGATGTGGGAAAGAAGCCCATGTGTTTAAGTGCGGGCCTTCGGAATCCTCGTTTAAAGTTCAGCAAGAAGTGTAATTTCGCCAAGGGCTTTCGTCTTGGAAGAAAAATTTTGCTCTGAAAGACGAAAGCAGAGAGTGAGAGAGAGGGAGGAGAGTGGAAAAAAGACAAAAGTAATTCATTGTAAAAATGATAGTCCAGGGCGGACTATGGTTCATCCGACGAGACTGGATGCATCATCCCATGGGAGGGGGAGAACTTCCTCGAATGGGAGGGGGGAAAGGGGGCGAAGTGGAATGAGGGAGGGAAGGGCCTTGCTGCAGTAAACGATGGAGCTCGCACCAATCCCGAGGCCCATGGCGGCGACTCCGTCTAGGCAGGCAATTATTTTAAATGGCGCCCTGGCCGCGTATACACTTTCATTTTTTCCATCTCCTACGCTAGGATGCACCAGGGGTATTTATTGGCTACTTATGCTAATAGTCCACCTCCGATTATTGCCAAAGTTTTGTCAGGGTACAAAGGAAATTAAGCTTCCAAACCGAAAGTGCAGACTTCCTTCCAAAAGCCGTTTTGAAGGTTGAGATAGGATTCCTCCTAGGTCTAAATCCTTACAGTTTAAGGAAGTATTAAATTTAAAGAAGGAGTGGATAATATTTAAAAGCGGATTAGAAAAGACATGCTTATGACAGTTCACACTAAAATCAAACCCTGACTAACACGAAACATAATATCCTAAATTTCTCAGTGACACAGACTGAAAATAACTCATCAATTGCATCTGTATGCTTTCCAATTTTATCATTACCGTCAAATTCCCCATTATTTTCCAATCTTCATTCATATTCCAACAATCGAACCCCTTCCACTTCCCGCAGCGTATCAGTAGACACCGTATTCATCCGCCATTCATATTGTCGTTATCTGACGCAGTCCTACTTATGCCCTTCTCCTGCATTGACCATCTTGGTTTAAACACACTTCACAAATAGCTCAACGCTTATACCTGTTCTAGTTATGCCCCAAACTTTAATGTTTACCTATTTTTACTATTTATTAAAAAACCCAATGCCATTGTTCAAATATGAATGGTTATCATCCGCCACAGTTTTTCAAGGGACCAATAAATGACTGTTTATAAAAAGCTTAATAATCCATAATTCTAAATCATTTGGAGATCGCCACCTACTTTCTGTCAAATATCCAAATCGGACAATGCCTCTTTTATCATTGAACTTATATGGAATAAAACTGGTGATAATATATAACCCTCTCTTACTCTCCTGTCCCTCAATACCCATCCCGACGCTATCTGCTTCCCCAATTATACAGTATGAGACAGGTACAACTTTTGGTTAATGCGTCTATCCTTTATTTTACTGTAGTTCATAAAAAATATTATGGGTTTTTAACACATTCTCATAATCCACAAGATAAACAAATATATTCTGGTTGTACTCTTCACTCGTCCCTCCTTGCGGTGTTATTACTTCCATACATTCAAGGGCACGAATCCTTTTTCTTAAATCAAACCTCTCGTAATGTAAAATTTATAATTATTTTCCATTTTCATTCATCTCTTGATTATCCTACTCCATAACAATACCACGGCTGCTATTTATAGTTTGAGCCTCGACAATACAAAGTGCTTTATATGCCATCTGACGTTTCCATCTGAAAGTTTGACTCTATTAACGCTAACTTTCTTCACAACATTTTGTCGTTTGATCATAACTTGTGTTGTTTACAGTGACTCAAAAATTTCGTCTCAGCGAAAAAAAGGAGCAATGAACACTTTCGTGCGATGATTTTTTACGACTTTCGACGTGGATTTTCAATGCGTAGTGCATCGATCAACTTACTTCCACTTTTAATTATGAAGCCCAATCCATTGCCACTATGAAACACGCATAACAAATTTCATCATGACCGCCACTCTCTCAGCGACGAAAGCTCGCCCAAAATCAGTTGTTGTGGTAGAGAACATTGATGCTGTGCAATAACTAGTAAAGGAATATCCTTTTACTTGTCGTGAGATTGAGGCATCCTTGGGGATTAGTATGACGAGCATCAATAAAATGAACATTTAGCTGGGAAAAAAAATTGTTTGCGTTGGTTCCCGCATAATTTGACAAAAGCTCAAAATGTTGATCGTGTCGATTGGCACAAAAAATGCTCAAGAAATACAATCGCGGTGGATCAAAAGCTGTGTATAACATCTGCTCAAGCGACGAATCTTGGATCTATGCTTATGAGCCCGAAACAAAACAGCAATCCACTGTATGGGTCTTCCAAGACGAGCCAAATCCGACAAAAGTGATTAGTGCACGAAGCACATCGAAGCAAATGATCGCCTGTGTCTTCGGAATAACTGAAAATGAGGCAACTTTAACGTTAGAGTAACGTAGAACCGTGAATTCTTAGTGGCAAATTGAGGATTTGTTTGCTGGAAGTGCTTGTTGAAACACGGAAAAAGAAGCGTCAATGAAGGATCTTCCTTCATCATGACAATTCAAGCTCTCAAAGATCGGCCGAAACAACTACCTATTGGACTGGCCAATACGTAGAATTGATCCTCCGTGCAGACCTAATTTAGCACCAAATGATTTCTTTTTATTCCCGTTTATCAAGAAAAAATGCGTGGTCAACGTTTTTCGGCGCCTGGAGAAGCCGTTGATGGTTTCAAAAACCATGTTTTGGAGGAACCTCAAATGAAGTGGAAAAGTGTTACGAAAATTGGTTCGAGCGCATGCAAAAGTTTATTGATTATCATGGAGAATCCTTCAAAAACAATAAAGTCACTTTCAGCAATAAAGTACTGTCTTTTCATTATTAGGCTCAAAGTATAAATGGTAACGTTTGTATGATATTGCGAGGAATACTCATATCAAATATGAAGCACACTATCGATCAAATTATCATATAAAATAGTTGACATTTAAAATTATACATAAAGACCACGGTTGACGCCTACGAGTATACTTTGCAGTTACAGAGTCCTTTTCCTTTAGCCTGAATGTGTTTTGGATGTAATCCAATGAAAATTAGATTTATATAATATGATTAATTAATGTGATTTAGTGGTCATTATTAAGACAGAAGGCTTATGAAGATTGAGGATTAGAATTAGTTTAGGCTTTCGATAGTCAATGCTTAGAGGGTTAGTTTATTTTTATGGTAAAATAAGCATATTGATGAAGCCATTAGGGATTTCCTACGGGATAAATATCAGCTTCAGGGAAAAGTCGTCAAAACTACTGAAAAATTAAGGAATGTCTTCTTAGTGGAGGCTGAATATAAGTTTTCATCATTTCGTCAGATCTCGGTAATTTTGAGATTAATTCTTCAATAAAGCCAGCAAATACTATAATATAAACACTTACGGACGCTAGTACTTATGCTAACTAATTTTTGTTGTGGCTTACGATATGAATGGAATTTATATGCTGATTTATATATTTTCAGTGTAAAAATTAATTTTCATTTTCACACCTTTAACATAACTTTTGACTTAACTTTCTGTTTTTCACTTCATAAGAACACACTTAATTAGATAACCGGTTTACATTTGTTTTCGATATTACAGACAATTTAGTGACATAGTTTATGAAATATTTTACTTTGACTTGTTATCTTATAAGACTGGTGACAATCAATAGCAATTTGACCCTTCCTTTAAGTTCATTAAAATGTAAAGAAAATAATACAAGGGAATAAAAGATTGGCCCTCAAATAAGATAGGTATGTCAAGTTATACAGGGTGCGGCAACATAACTTCCTTTTTTCAAACGCAAAACCATTTCAAAAAAGGAAGTTATGTTGCCGCGCCATGTATTTAAGACGGGGAGAGATTTATAGAACGAAGAAACAGTAAACAAAAGAAGAAGAAAAACTCCGTGCCAGGTGAGTGCGCCAGAAAATGATGAACTGCGAGAGGCGCTTTGTGCCCTGGGGTCATCCTCCTTCAGCGGGAAGTTGCGTGAACTGTCACACGGCAAGCCTTCAATCGTTTCGCTGCCTGAAACAATTCCGCGATCCCATTCTATTCCCCCTTTCATTCTCCCGTTCTCCTCCAACGCTCTCCCCATCCCTTTGTTCATCATCCTGCACGTTGTGGCCCCTGCCGTGTCCCCCGCCCCTCAAAAAAAATATCCATCCTTCATTCGTCTGTTGATCGCGAAGGATTTGCAAACTATCCGTGGGACGGCGCCTTGGGGAATCATTGCGATGGTTGCCGGGAGAGGCGCTGTAAGTGGGTTTTCCGCGCGAAGAGAGAGTGGTGGGGGAGGGGTTGTAACAGTGAAAAGGGTTGAATTCCGAGTGGGGGAGAGAGGAAGGGGCGTCGGGGAGGGGGAGAGGGGGATGAATGGCAGGACACGTTCGAGAGTGGATTACGAAGAATAAACTCGATGGAAACGGTTAATCTTCGCCCCCACTCCTTCACCATTTCGCTCTCTCGCCCTCCACGTTCCCATGTATATATATTTTTTTCCAACCCACGTCCGAAGGGGTTTTGTTTTGCGGAAACAATTGGATTAGCGGGAAAGGTTTCAGTATCGGATTGAATTCATTCTAATTTTTTTCCTTCATTTTTTCCATGCACTGCCACGCAGGGGGATATCCAGGCAAATGTGCGCCGCACGCGAGATGTGCCCCTCTTCCCGAGGAATTGTAAACAATCTGAAACATTAATCAAGTTATTTTTTCTTCCAGGGATGTGATATATGAGAAAGTTGTTTTTTATTGTTATTTGAATAAGAGAAAGAGAGAGAGAGGGAGGCAGAGGTGTGCGTATCGACTCCCTTCGGATTTGATGGGATTTTTCCCTATGAGCCATTGTCCTCCCTTCGTGATGGCCAGAGCGTGTCTGAATGCCGAATGAGCTTAACGAGTCAGTAGTCCTCCAAATCGAAATAACGGATATTCTTGCCTGAGGGATGTATTTCTTCATTCACATGAATAAAATTTAAGGCTTACAAAAATTGTTGAACGGAGCGACTATTTTCCTTCTTTGGCGAAAAAATGGATGGCATAGGAAAGATTTTAATAAAAATAGATAAAAGGGCAAATAATATCTCTATCTAGGTAAGGGATAAAAGGAAAATGTGGCGGTCTTTTAATATATTTTAATTTTTATGTTCAGAAAGAACCATTCGTATAAATTGTTTCACCTTATGCATTCAATGTTTCGTAACAGATGTATTAGTGATTTTTGTGTCTGATTTTTTTCTTCCAGATATATCACGTATTATTTCTAATTTGTTTTTCCAAAAGATTTCGTGAGGGAATGTAAAAGATCACAGCGAGTTTAATCACTTACTAATTATAAGGGGTAAATTTCTTTTTAATGGCAACTAGTTTTTTTCTAAAAATGTAAGCTTGCCCATAAATAAATAACATTCTGGATTAGTTAGGATAAATTAATGGTGTTTGAGATCTTTGACTGGAGCTCTGGTCTCTTAGATATCCTGATCTAATGGGACCTTGTCACTAGGCTTAGCTGAAGCTTATCCGTATCCAAATTTGGACTTGAAATATTCTTTTTTAAAATCCTAATGCTCTTATGTAATTATCCCAATTAGGTTATAATAAATTATATTTATGGTGTTTTTATAGGTTTAATCAATTTGTATTCATTTGAAAAAGGCCTTGGCATCCTTCAGATCCATTAATATTGCTTCTTTTTTAATATGCTTAGAGGTGCGTTTAAAATCTTTGCCATGATATAAAATTTTCGCAATGTTCCCTAATTTAGACCAAATATGTGTAAGCTCGCGGTATTTCATTTGTCATAAGATAATACTTAAATGTAAGAATTTTAAGAATATATTTCTTGCCCATTAATACGAGGGAGTTAGTCCACGAAAAATCGTATGCACACAAAATTCTTGGAAGTCAACATACGCCCTGAAATTTTAAATTTTATTCGTTCCGCCTTCTCAGTATACTCACCTTGTCCATATAAAACATACCTATTTCCTATTAGCAAGTTCATCTACTTCTTAGACAAGGAAAAATTTTCACACCTAATGCTATTTGTGGTTTCTCTTTGCTTCATAATTTTATTGCCTATATAACTTAATACGTTTCTTTTCATAATTTCTGGATAGGCCTGGTACTACCCTGCGAATGCATATTTAAGTTTCCTTGCCTGTTATCAGCGTGCAACATTTTCATTGGTATAAATTTCTGTGATTAAAGTTAGGTTAAAACAATTTTTTAATTCAATTATTTCGGGTCGATAACTAATTGATCGACAAATTAAAGTTTGCGAAATTTTTGAGACCACAGGATTTATTCAGGCATATTACAAAGAACAGTGTTTTCAATTTTTCGCGAAAAATTGGCTGTGAAACAAATCTCGGCAAGATGAGTCGCGTCCGCTCTCGATTGAGAATATACGATGGAAAGGGGAAAGGTGGTGGGACTGACACAGAGATGGCGTTCCAACCTGCAAAAATTTATGAATCCTGCCTGCGTGCACGTGTCATTAGTTTATGATGCAAATTTTAATTTGTTCTCTCAAGTAATGTATTTAGACGTATTTGTTGCAGAAGACGCCTTTCGTGTTTTTCGTTAAAATAAAAAAAACTTGAACTCCGTGCGGTCATAAAATTCTTCATTTTGGATGGATTAACCCCCAAGGAAATTCGAAGTTGATACTCAAGAAATACTAGCGCTTGACATATTCTTTTACAACAGCGTTAATCCAAACACCACGCCAAGTGATTCACATAGGAAATCTAAGATGTCAATGAAGGAATAAATGAATCACATAAAGGTGTAATTGCTGTACATGCTAAATCTGTACGTATTCAATTGAAGTATGAGATTTCCCTACACAAGAAGTTTAATGAAAGATTTGACTACCCAAACCCTCTCTAAACTGGTGTTTCCATATAATTTTAGTGCCTTTCATCTTGATATTAAGATGAAATTTTCTTGTGCTTTAAATGAATTTGGAATGTCTTATTATTTTGTTTTTGTTTACAGAATCTTTTTTTTCTCAACACGGAAGAAATCTCCACTAGTTTCCTCTTCAGCTGTTACCAATTGCTATTTTGATTTATTAAATACCTGCTCCAAGGCAGGCTAAATCATTCTTTACAGGATCTTCTTTTAGCTATCCTCATTACCTGTTTGACGTACTTTATCTTTGGCTTCTTCAGTATTTATTTCCGGGAATTTTTCATTTTGTAGTTCCTTTAAAAGGATGGAACCATTCCAAAGGTTTGCCTTTTTTCTTCAGGTCGTTTCAAAAAATGTTCGTCATGTAGCATTATCAGTACAAGGTCTCTCCCAAAAATAAGTAGAGTAAAACTGGGGAAAATATTTATTGCTGATCAAAGTACAAATTGCTAAAATTCTTCATAAGAGCACCCTTGTGTATTGACACACCAATGTCAGTGGCTCTGCAACGCTTCTGGTACGCTTCCTGTAAGGCATTAACAGGACCCTTGTTCAGGCACCTCGTCACTGTTTCTTTGACATAATCCAGTGGTCCACAATGGTACTCAAAGGGGTTATACTTGGGTCGTACTCAAAGACCCACATCTCGTCACCACTAACCACCTTTATTGAAAAATCGGATACATTCACCGTAGTCCAAGAGGTCAGAGGCAAGATTGTCACACAAGCAGTCTTCCAACTGACCCTTGTGGACCATCTTGGGACACTTTTTCATGGCTAAGTCCTCTGTAGGAATGCAATACCCTGTGGTTTTCTGAATATTGCACTCCTCTGCAAACATCCTCACACTTAGGGGTCAATTAGAATCGAGCATGTGTCTCACTTTTTGCACGTTTTCCTCACACTATGTTGTTGATGAAAGTCCAGGGGATTCCTCATCGTCTACCTCCTCTCTACCGTCCCCGTTACATCTTGTTCCAGCGGAAAACCTTTCCTCGAGACATTGCTCTATCTCCCGAACCCGACTTTCATAGCTTAATACAAAATTGTATCGCCTTATCGTTGCTTCATGGAACGTGGAACCGTGAACTCGTGACATGATCCTCGAATAGGGGTCCGGTGTTGTAGTAATTAGCACACTATAACGGCCCTCAGACAACTGATGCGGATCGCGTTGCTTCCCAAGACCTCCCACCACCTATCCCGTCACAAATCGTCTCACTTTAGCCGTCCACGTCGGCCGAAAGAAATCATTCCACATTTATTTGGACAAAGTATGTATGTTTTATTTGTTGATGATTGGCTATCACTCTTTATACTCCATTTTTTGTATAACAGCGTTAACTTCTATAAATCAGTTCCCTTTTTCGCTGCATTCATTTTCATTACATCTCAACAACACAAATTCATACCTCCGAGGTATGTTGAAGTATTTTCACATTTCATAAATATTGTGACAACTGTTAATTAGCTTTTTTGGATATAATTTTTTGTCTTCTCCAGGAATTAATTTTTTTATTCTTTTACTGGACATCTGGTAGATCTGCTGCCAAATCAACAACATTATTCAGCTTGTGCCATATTTTCCAACACAATAAATATAACTTTTAATGTTTAAATCAATAACATATTATTTTCGTTACACGTCATCATCCTTATATTTCTTCCCTTTTAAGCAAAATGTTGTATTTATTAGCACAGCTTTGCATGCATAGAGTTTCACCCGATATTTCAATTTCATTGATATAATGGACGTTAAAGGGGAGAACAGATCTTTGGCTAAGTTTAAGATGTCTCAGTCTAATTCAATCACGGAGTTACCGATCAGTCTCATCGACTTTCTGTAAATTTATGATATCTGGATGCGCAAAATTCCCTTGGTTTTAAAATATGTCCCTGTGTCATTCCATCACTACCAATATTTCATATGAATCACGACCCTCGAATGACTCGCATATATTGTTTCCATTTAATTTCAACAGATACAATTTCCTGCCCCATGCATTCCAATTCACATGTATTTCTCCAACGATTACACCGATCGTTACAATCGACGGTGATATTCAGGGCTATTTCGTTGACATCAGTGCTCAAATGCTCCCTGTCACACTCGCAAGCGGGTTTCCCGGTGCGAAACGCCGCGAGGGTGGCATCCATGGCGCCTCCACCGCATTCCACTGCGAGCCGCCCATTGGCTTTCCCGAACCCCCGCACTCTGTCCACCTTCGTCCCGCTCGCGAGCGAAGTCTGCTCAAAGATATTGCTTCCGATCCCTCGGCAGCCGCCTTTACGCACACGCCTCACCTACTCCCTCGGAGACACTCATTGGCGTCACCTTCTCCATCACATTGGGATTGTTAATATCCTTAGCAATCCACTTAGCAGTCTATCGCGACTTTTCTACTTTCCACATGGAATGCGCAGCGTAGAGGGAAGTATCATTTTCATAATAATATTGAATTCTATATTTCAGCGGTAATACATTATTTTAGGTTCCTTGAGTTCCGGACCATTGTAAGGAATATTTCTGACTTTGAAGCTGCAGTTTTGTGATAGGATTCATTAACATCTTCATACTACCCCGCCAGCCGTCGCAAGGGAGTGTGGCGGGGGGTGTTACCCACCGGGATAAAGAAGGAATAAAGGGATGAAAGGGTGAAAGGGATAAAGAAAAAAAAAACGTATTCAAAACCAACAGATACATGCAAACCCATACCCACAGGTACATTAATACAAAAATCCTATCATTTTATGATAAGATTTTTACATGACTTTTTTGCGTGGCTCCCATCGTAATTCTTTAAATAGTGTCGTGAACTGCTACCTTGTTCGTGACAACTTTTCACAAACCCAGCTGCTCTACGTTTCACTCGATCTAGTTCCAACATTAAGAATACTTATTCATCGAGTAGACTTGGGACTCCGCGAGGGTGGCAAGGAAATACTCTTGAAAAATATTTTGTTAGCGTCGTAAGAATGAAGAAAGAATGGCATGCACTTCGCAAAGCGTTTCGTAGACAAGCAGTGTATAAAGAAGGTTCTTTTGGTAGTTATGATCAATTATCACTTGTAACTATGAATTAGGCTACTTTTGTCCCCAAAACAGAGAGAAACCGTCCTCAAAAATGCAGTATTGGGATGAGTTACAAATAGTGCAGAAAATATTCATTTTACCTATTTTCCCTGCTACTTCATTGGAATAAATTTGACCTATATTACTCGTTAATCTTTTCGTTATAACTGTGTTCCCTGAAGTACATTCAATTTTTTTTACTATACCAATGGAATTAATCGAAAATACAGCACTGTAGTATATTAAATTTCCACATTACCTATAATTATATATTCTTTACATAATTATTCTAAAAAATTACCATTAAAAAATAGAGAAGTGTTGCATATATTTTTTGTAATTTTTCCTGCAGCTCCTCTAAACTTTTTGCGGTTAGATCGAAATATTACAGTCTTAAACATGACCATAAAATTTTCCTTATAAAGTTTACTTCTCTCAGCTCCCACTTCTCCTTTCCACCTAGATTTTCCATTTCCTCCTTCGCCATAATTTTCATCCTGCACTCTATTGCGCAGTTCTCCTGATTGCAATATTAAGACAACTCGTCATAGATGACCGTCTCTCTTTAGACCCTCTCGCCCTCACCTATGGATACATTCATGCGGATTCTTGTATTATTCTGACCAACTGTTCTATGAAAATCTTTCTTCGATTTTCCTCGTTGGTGTCTCGTTCCTTCCATTACCTTGATTAATGCAGTCTTCAAAATTTCTCGCAGAAACTGCGTCAGAGCTTCTCCTTCCAAAATACAACAATGCTCTACTCTCTCTCCTCTCCGCACATATCTCAGGAGCATCCCCACTACTATCGCACGGGATCCAAATCCACGCGACTTAAGGCTCGCATTAAGGGAATCCCGAGACCACCGTCGTCCTCCCTCCATTCCGAAATGCAACAGTTTCCCTTCCCCGGGGTATCTCTCCACCCTGCTCCCATCCGGAGAGTAGCTCCTCGTCCCCTCCCTCCCCCTCTTCGATTCCTCCCCTTCCTTCCCGCTCATTCGCCGTCGCCGCTACCTGTCTCGGGAGGCACGAACACACCCTGGTGCTTGTTTCATCCGGGTCTCCCTGTTGTCAGGAGTGTAAGATAGGAGTTGCGGCTGAGGGGTAATAGAGCAGGGGTTATATTATATATATATATATATATATATATATATATATATATATATATATATATATATAATTCAAACAAAGGAGTAAGGTGGTATTAGTCAACAACAATATAGGAAATCACATAATGTCTTTCCACAGGAGAAGGTCTTGCCACCAAAGAATTCGAAATACGTGCGATTGTTCTTTCTTGTGTTTTCCTATATTGTTCTACATTGTTGATGGCTAATGCAACCTCGCTCCTTCATTTGAATTATTATTAAACACATATACATAAGCACTCACATACTCATCACACATATATAATATCATCCTACGCTGCGTGTGGGTGTGTACCTGGAAAGATGTATGGATCAGTGAGTGGGCGAATCATTAGGGAAATCGAGTCCTGAACACCACTCTTCCTCGCCTTCTCCCACTACCTCACCTCACTCGCCTTCTCTAACCACCTCAGATCCCTCGCCTTCTCATTCCGTTCTCTTTTCCCACAGCATCTTGGTTTTGGCTTGGCAATGGCTTTTGTTTTCCCCCTCGTAAGATTCCCGAAGGAACCATGGCGCTCATATTAAAGAAGTAACAAGAACTCACCGTTGATTTCCTCTCATCATCCACCCGCGGGTTTTTTCTTACGTGATATGTCTTCGGCTGAAGCAAAAATACTAAAAAGAATTAGCATTTCATGGCCTTCTCTTATTCTTATATGGGTGCTCTCAGTGGTGTAACGGAGGAACCGTAAGATATATCCTCACCCCTCCTTCGTTTCCTTTCAATCGGACCCTCCGCTCTCCATTTCCTGCATCCTTAAGGCGGGGTATGGAAAAATCCACCTCTCTCCAGTGAGTGAGTACTTCCTGGAGAACGAAACGTTTTGGAGCATATCTTTACCCCAGCTGAAGATTTGATAGGAAATTGAATTTTGGAACAGATGTGCGTAAGACGAATTCATGGATTTTTATGTGCCGTTATACTGTTCGTATTTTTAATTACATTTAGTTGAAGCCTCCGCGAGGGTGTGCAGCTCTTCCATACCAGGCACGTTACGATAGCGCGTATGATACTATGCATGGCGTCATTTTATGGAAATTCATAATATCCATGATAGCAGACTTAACAGGTCTATAAATGTTCACATTTTGTTTTGCAGAAGAAGCCGACAATACTAACGAAGATTTGTATTATTATCTCAGTCTATCATGTGTTTTTAAAAGCTTTCTTTAAGATTTAGGGTGTTATTTAAAAGTTAAACAATCCAAAGGGTTCATCTGGGGCTAGAAAACGTTTTTCTGGGGAACAAAAATGTATCCTTTGCTCATTTTTGACCAAGAGCTAGAGCAGATTATCCTTTCAAAGGGCTGAATATCTTTTTTCGGTCATTCGAAGTGAATTCGTCGAATG
Organism: Hetaerina titia; assembly: GCA_037158775.1. Taxonomy (NCBI): domain Eukaryota; kingdom Metazoa; phylum Arthropoda; class Insecta; order Odonata; family Calopterygidae; genus Hetaerina; species Hetaerina titia. The sequence continues at coordinate 11,827,922 of CM073770.1, forward strand.
GCTGATGGTAATTTATTTCATAGAAATTTAGAAATTTATCATTGTCCATCATAAGTATTAAATATGACTTTAAATTTATTTAACTCTGCAATCGGTGGAAGCTATTCACTTTTTTTGCACTCAAAGTTCATTTCAAAATTCACTGAAATTTACGAAATTTGGTATTGCGTAAGCAGTATTTGGGCTGCGAAATGTGGTTAACTCATGTAAATCAATTCAGAATCTAAAAATTATATTTTTTAAAAGTACGAAAAAGAAATCTTTCTGACAGATGAAGTTCATCTTCCTTCCAAAATAAAATAATCAAAAAGGTGATTTTCCGCCACTCTGGCACTTTTTAAAGGGAATTTCTTAAATTGACTAACCAATTTAATCACATAAGTGACAGAAACATATACAAATGCTACTTTTTCTAAACCTTGAAAATTAAATTACCTCTGAAAATCAGCTTTTCTACCTTAAAGTATGTAAATTGGTTCTATGCATAAAATTATAATATACATTTAGGTGTTTACTGTCAAGGAAGTTAATTTAAAAATGAAATATTCTCGACATGTACGTAAATCCAGCAGGATTGTCCCAAAGCGTAGAGATTTTAGTTGATTGATTCCATAACAACTATTTTATGTCCGTAAAAGTTATTGTAATCGAATAATCAAATCAAAATAGCTGCTGCTAATAGCCTTCCTTGGTGTAAGCGTAAATATTAGTCATGTAATAATGAATTATGCAACATTTCTTAAGAGTGAGGTCAAAATATTAGGTAGAAAATAATTTCAGGAAAAATATAAGGAAAGATAATCTTTACTGATTTAATTCTATCAAAATCTGACACTTACATAGAGTCACAAACTTCAGCTTTAGACGCATAGACGCATGTACGTAATGTACTCCGTCAGGATTCATCTTCTTTTCTTTTCTTACCTGCCAAATGTAGTACTGTATTTCATTGCATGCTCTATTTCTTTTAAAAGTTATGACGGAAAACCCTTCTACCCTTCTGGCTGACAAATATTACAAACTCTTCGACCCACTCTATCCAATTTCCTTCCCAAGACCTCTTTTTTATGCCCATACTCCCTCTTTGCCTGTTACTGTATTGTGATAAATCGGCAACCTTAATCTCTAACCAAATTGCCTTGATAAGTGCATAAGTTGTGTAATCAGTTGGCTGGAAAATACAATGAGAAAATACACAGAGTGGCTTGGTCTATTATCATGGCTTTAAAAATAAACTGACACAAATATTTAAGGACCCATTAAGATGCAAATTGGAAATAGAGAGGGAGTCGACACGTCAATCAGAATGAAAGATTACTCATCTGAAGGTCACTGGCAGAAAATAAGCGCCCTTATCTGAATCTCAATCCAGTAGTCCTTCCCCTGGATCCCATTCACTCTTCCTCACTCGCCACCCCTTCCGCACCAGCTGTATCTCCGGCCGCGGCCGCCCCGAGCGCTTTCTTCCTCTTCCACCTCATTGGGTTCAGCCTTCGGCCACGGTGACAAATGGCGCCACGAACGAGTGGAGGGTTGAAGTATCCCATCCCCTCCACTCTCCATTTCTCCCTTATGGCCATGTCCAACCCAGGGATTGTATATTTTGTCGGGATTTATTCGAGTCTCCTAAAGAAGAAACATGATTCCTACCATGGGCGGCTTTACGTGCCCCAAGCCTTCAAAGTGAAATTTTAATACTTCACAAGTCTTGAATCCAAGGAGCGAGGGAAACAATATTGTTTAATCTTTTCCAGATTGAAAAAAACTAGCCAGTTCTTGGCAATTGATTTGGACGAGTCTCTTCAAGTGATTTGATGTCGTTTTCTGGATGATCAAATACAATGAAATCTATTTCTTTCGTCACAAAATTGGGTTTTTAAAAGGAGGATATTCATCATATCCTGTTACCAATACAAACAGAAAACATTCCACTTAATATTTAAAATGATTGAAATATGAAAGAAACTAATTGACTCTTAAATCTGTTTTCATGTAATGAACGTAGGATTGAATAACCGTTTAATGCCTAAGAAGCAAAATATACAACTTCAATGTTCCATGCTGCTTCCGAGAATTTAGTCCGGCTTGTTAGACGATAGTTGAATTTATCTTAAAATATTAATGGAAAACACTCTGACAGCTTGGAATAATAGTTAACTCCACAAATAGAATCGAACGCTTCATAAAAATAGCAGTAGGAGCAAAAATAAATATCCTGAATTATTTTTAGACAACAAATCAACCGCTATTGTTCTGATTAGTGAGCAAAGAGGCCACCTCGTACTAAGCTACATAAATAACTCCCTTCAGCTTCGGAAAGTGAATTTCACACGCCAAACTGAGGATACCAAGCGTCAACTGCTTTATTGCCTGTGCTTCATTAATTGAACCCTCAACCCACTCGGCTAGGAACCCATCTCTACAATAGTTACCATTAAAAATTCTCTCTTTCATTTACGTTGCAGTTTAGGGGATATTTCTGAATATTTTGGATATTCTGTTAAATTCCATGAAATTGTGAAAAAATTAAAAATCACGTTTTTCGGTTTTTTAGATCATTGTTCTAAGTAAAATATCGCTTTAAATAATTTTCCGATGAACGCCAATCAAGTTTGAAGTCAACTTGAACTTACAGGGTTCGTCCGGAAAATAAGTGTACTAAGCTCAGGAAAAAAATTTATTACACTTTTATATATCTTAAGCTAATATTCCTCAAAATAGGACCCTTGTGAGTCGATACACTTGTTCCAGCGGCGTTCCCATTCCTGAAACGCTCCCGCGAAGGCATCATCGGGAACCTCTCGAAGACACGTCGTCACGGCCTCTTTGACGGCGTCCAAAGTCCCGTATCGCGTTCCTTTCAAACTCCTCTTTATCTTCGGGAACAGAAAGAAGTCCGGTGGTGCCAAGGCTGTAGGGCGGGTGCGGCAGTGTTGCCACGACAAGCGCGGTGTGAGACGGCGCATTGTCGTGATGCAGCCGCCAGATGTTTTTGAACGCTGGCCGGACGCGGGCGACTCGTTTTCGAAGCCTGTCGAGCACTTGGACGTAAAATGCAGCATTTACAGTCTGTCGTTCAGGTACAAATTCGTAGTGGACAACTCCCCTTTTATCAACAAAGACAATGAGCATCATAAACTTATTTTCCGGACGAACCCTGTAAATAGCTATAAACGAAAATACTGGATGGAATGAACAAAAAAGAGGACAAAATACAGCCTCTTCAAATCAGCTAGGATTAATGAAAAGTGAAATTTACACTTACTTTTTAATGCTTCAATAGTATTTATGATTAACGTGACGACAAATCATTAAGTCTAAGAAGAGTTCAAATGATGAAAAATGTGTTTACACATAGATCCATTGATTAATAATCCAATTTCTTGTTAGGAAATATTTCATCAATTTATTATAAAATGATAAATTACATTGCAAAAAATTGTTTCGTATGCTATGGAGCACAATTTAAATTTTAACGAGCATTGACTTGAAAAAAAATTAGGTTCACCTTCGCCAAGCCTTTGCTCGGATGATTGATTGGTCGACTATGACCTTCATTCTCCCCTATTCAGCGATAACCCGGCTCATGTCTGTTCTCTCTTAAGCCCCTCTTCATTCATTTAGCCCACGGATCAAAATCCCCAGATTTTTCCTTTCCACCATTACATTCGTACATCTGACCGATGACCATGATACTGAAAAAGTCACTGTGCTAATGTTGCTCAACCCGTGTAGTTCCTTCTTTTGCTTACCTTGCTAGATGTTGCCTTTTGCTTCTACACTCTTCCATGCTTCTTGTTTCTCACTTCTTCTCTCCATCCAGCCTTCAATATCTACTTCAAGGAACCACTTTCGAAGGCGTCTGTTCCTCACTGTTCAGCTTTCTTGATGATCCCTGTTCCTCCTTCACAGAATGTCGCAAATTATGCGAGCGTTTTTACCCACTGCTTTCATTTTATCATGCTTTCATGTAACCCTAAAACTTAATAGGGCTTGGAGGTAGACCAGAGGTAGTGTGTCTGCTTGTCGAGCCTAAGGTTGCTGGGTATCCCGTGTCCGGCGAAAATTTTTCAGGTTAGAAAAAAATCGCCAATGGTTTTTTGGAGCGAGGCAACCACACGTTAACAGAAAAAGCACAATAATGGTAGTTCGGAACGAGGCAACGAGATAAATAAACTCCTACTAAAAAGCTACTCCAAACTCATGGTGAATGACACCATTAGGTAAGGTGGCCGAGAGGTTGTCCCGGCATCAGCTGCCACGGCTACGGACGAGAGTGAAGTTCACGGTATCAGTACTGCAGTAATACGATATGAAAGACAATGGGAAACCACCAAATTATTCTCCCTAGAATATGCAGCCTTGCATTAAATTAGAATGTAGTAGCTGCAGTAAACCAATCATAGGATTGAAATACTGATGATAATGATGCTATAATAGCGTAAAGAGCATCGAGATTAAAGCCATTCCAGTAAACGTATTTTTAGTTTAAGCTTACCTACGGAGTTAGGTTTAAAAACTTCATTATCTAGGACAATTGGGCAGACAACACTTTGTCTCTCTTTCCTTATCCTAGTAATTTATATTGAATTTGAATTTCAGCGACGTTCAGATTCACCTTAAAACGTATGTTCTCGACGGTAACTTGTAAAAGTGGACAAGTTTAAAAATGAGTAAGGTCAAGTTGTCCGCATACTTTATAATTGTTCGTCCAAGCGATTTGCTCCCCTGAGTCTCTCGAGAGCGTGTAAGAGACGCCGAAAGCTCACTTCCCACTCGTACCATTTCCGTCTCTTGCCGTTGCCATAAATCAGCGGTCATTTAACTCCCCAGCTCTTGTTTCCCCCCGCCCAAAGGGCGTGATTCGAATTCGCAGCCGGATCTCCCAGCCGTTAATTCTCCAGCACCTTTCCTTGCAAAAGCATTTCATATTCAACGCTGCCCTCTTCCATCCTGCTCGCGTCACCACACACCTTCATCGACCTCGCTCCTCTCACACGACTCATTCGTCGCTTGCGACTGCCTAGATTTTTTTATCTGGTATTGAAAATGTAATCTTCTTTTGCTATTTAAAAAAATTGTATTTTAAAAATTATTAAGTTAATTCCTTTATTTTTTCCTCTAAATGCTCCGGGATAAGTGATAAAAAGTGTATAAGTCCCATTGGATTGTTCAAGCTGCTAAAATTTCATACGAATACCTTTATGTCAAGGCTTATGACGATACAATTTCAGCATTTAACAGTCACGTCTACTTTTTCAACAGCCACATAAGAGAAAAATTATTATCTACGAGTGTTCAGGACCAAAGTTCCTGTTGACCTTTGTCAAATATATGGAAAAAGTTGATATTAGGACACATTTCTCACGTGCTGCTCAACCGTGAGGACTAATACCGATCATGGAGTGCTTTTGAGGTTTAAAGGCTTGATTTGTGCTCTAATTTCAAAAAATAGAGTGAAAATGACCATTATGTCTTTAGATACCTGATTAAAATATGTATTTACACGTTTACAAAGTCTAGGTCCCATAGCCCTACTCAGTGGATTGTTTTTGTAACGTAATGATGAAATATTTAAAAATATATTTTGCCCGCCGGTTCACCAGTAGTACGGGATTATTGTGTGACCTTAAATTTATTTTAAGGAGAGATTTTAGAGAAATTCTTGATATTTTCCGTTTGATTTGGTGTTCCTGAATTTTTTAGTCCCCCGCGAAGAAGAAACTCTCCGACGGGTGTTGGTGTTGCGACTGGCAGCCTGTCCGCGTCTTCCCCGCAACCCGTTGAATGGTGTCTTATTTTCCCCGGGAGGCGCCTTCGAAAAGAATGAATCTTGAAGAGAATCTCCGCTGAGACCACGATAATGATAACTGATGAACGACCACACGTTAAGGTTCAAAGTCGGCCTAGAAAATGTCCAGCGTGTTGAAAACGTGAAGCGAGTAGTCTTTTTCTTTCCTCTGCGCCAAGTGCAATTCTTTTGAAAATGAAGGATCAATATCATTTGTCATTTAATCCCCACATCTTACAAAAATAGACTGTTACACCCTTTAAACTTCTCTTTAAATTTACCCTATTAAATCCATGGAGTACGTGATATTTCGCGGAGAAGGAGGGCGTCGAGTTTTAGTTGAACTGGAATAAAGATATGGTTAGAGAAAAAATCAACAAAACATATAAAAAGGGCAAGATTATTCATGGTGGATCCGAAATGTTTCGTTATTTAATATTAAAATGGTATCAAGCATAGAAATTCCATTTTTACTATTTCCATGCGGAAATGAGAAGAAAATATTGTTTCCATGAAAATAATTCAAGTTTCAGATATCAACGGTAAGATTCTGCACGTTTTTACCTTTTGGCAATGGATTGAGATCAATGGTTTCAAAGTAAAATGTTTGTGCAATCATTAAATGTTTGCAGTATGAATTGATAACTTTCTGGGGGTGATATTTAGTTTTTGTATTAATCTAAGTTTTAATAATTATAGATCAGTTTGGTTTCCTAAGTGGTAAATGTAACGCGACTTGCACTTTTTCTTCATATACTTTGGGTAAGGGAAAAAGAAAATCCTAATTAATGTGTCTTTTGTATCCTATACTCTACCACATAAAATTTCATTACAAAAGCGTAGATAAAAATAAAATGTCCTTATTACTAACAGTACTATATTAGGTAATAAAATATTATTGATTGCTCATAGTACCACACACCCAAGTCCCCAGAATTCCCAAATCTCAACGAACATAACACAAAATATACCAAAACGTAATACCACGCCTTGCAAGAACTCATTTTTAAGTTCCAAATACGATCGATCCCCATTAATATTATACTAAATGCACATTTTCTTCCTCTCTATTTACATCGCTTACCCAGCGTTCTTTCCTTCATTACAGGATTCAGTATCCCATCGCCTCTCAGTATCCCTTGCATCCAAATGTCCTAACTTCTCTTTGTTTCGCCCAAACACCTTCCCCTACCACACATAGAACTTTATCCTCATTTGTATGCTTTCCGCCTATTTACTAGTAGTTACAAATACTAGTAGTGCAGCTAGCCTGGCACAGATCTGTAAATTCATCCATTTGCAAAGTAAAGACGAATGAACTCTTTCTCTATGCTAGTAGAAAGATCTTTGATGCGTTGTGAAACAGTATTATATAATAATTGTATTGCTTTTATTTTTTCAACAGCCCGCTCGTTAATAATAAGTTACACAATGTCTTTCGGCAATGGCTTACTGAGTGTCTCCCCATTCGTATGAGCATCACCATTAATTGCAATGCGATAACTCAGGTGATAAGATGCCTCTCTTATATTATCAGTTTCAACCATTGTGATCATTTGACGCTTTTATTTTTCTAGTGAGACACGTTATCTCTTCAAGAATTCCGGGTATTTTCCTTTATAATCACTGTGTATCGTTTCGAAATGCCTGCGGAGTTTTACAGGAGCCAAATAACTCCTTGCGAGTATTTTATGATGTGGAACACATTGCATCAGGAGCACCGGAATTGCCAATATGCGTAATCCCAAGTTTAAATAACTTTCATCATACTTCTGTTTTCGTTTGTTTATAGGTGATAATTTTTTTTATCTTTATGTTTAATATTGAATTTTGAAGAAACCAAGGGTTTTCGATTATTTTCTTCTTCAATGATGGGCGTATCAGTAGAATTAGTTGACCTTACTTTTTTCGAAGTTTCAGTTTTTAGCCAAATGTCCATGGGTATTTTTAAAATAACAATATATAACTTTTTTAAAAAGGACAAACTTATCAACAATATTTTAAGCTCCAAGCCAACCAAATTTTTAAGTTAAAAAATAACACAGACCTACTAATAAAATTTCCCGCAGACCTTTCCCTCCCGAATTTATGCGCTGATGCCGAAGGCTGTCTTTTGATGAAGAGGAGATGTTAGCTGTAATTTCATTTTTAAGACATTTAAAAGTATGCAGAAATGGAAAGTGGTCTTCATTTCTACTGAAATATCCAAGATTAGATGCGTATTTGTTATTAGTTTAACCAGCTTCCTAGAGAGAGCATCACTGAGTTACACAAGTAACTTACATGTATAACTCGTGGAAACGGGCGAGTGATTGGTACGAAGGTCTGTGTATTGATAGTAGGAACAAGCATTTTTTCCACCGGGCCGCTTTTCTCAAAATGTCCACACACCCGCGCACAAATATACCAAGCAGAAAATTTGAAATTACTTTTAATATATCAGTTGGAGTAGATAATTCTAGACCTTTAAATTTTGGTTAGCCTTAAAATTGAAAGTTAGACCTTTGCAATGAATGAAATCTAAATTGACTGTTTCACTATTTCGTACTTCCAATCTACTTGTTTGAGAGGGGCCCAGATCGACCCATCAGCGTTGGCGTTCCGTCGGCGGTATCCTCAGCTACATAGACGCTCACAGCCCCAGATGTCTTTAGGTGAAATGCGGTGTGGTTCCCCCTTGTGGGAACCACAGAAATTACATCCGCGGTATTTGAAAATTGTCGCGGAGCACCTACCCAAGTTCAGCGGAAATACCAGTGTTCCGGGGAATATAGTTTGGGAACCCCTGCTATAGTCCATGTTATTTAGTTGGATCCCTTACGCTCACCGAATACTCTATGTGAGATATTACTAAGAAAAATAGCCCATCTTCATCACTTCCTCATCGCTACGTTTTCCGGCAATACCTTTGGAGAATCCCAGTTTCTTAAGGGTCCCTCCGTAAGTTGCACGTAGTATGTACATCCCCCATTCAAGATCGGATTCTATGGTGACACCCAAGTAATTTACGTGGTCTGCAACGATTTTTCATGTAATGATTGCTCTAATTATACATCGGTAGAGTAAAGTTGACGGTAGCTACACACATACTGTTACTATGTTTTGTGAAGAGTGTGGATCATACCTCGCACGTAGAACGAACTCTTGAACGACCGAGAAATTTCTTTCAACTCAATGAAAGGGCTTGCCACAAGGAAAAGCAACCTATGTAAGTGTGCGTGTGGCTATGTGAATAAGAGCAAATATTTTCCCTATATATGTATGCAATGAACCACGGAGCGGAAGGCCTTCATATTCCAGAACTGATGAAAATTTCGACAGGAATCCGGGATCTTGTGCGTTCAGATCGTCGGTTGAGAGTCAGAATGATCGGGGGAGAGCTGAATCAATTGAGTAAATCACACCACCGTTCATCGAATTTTAATCAATAAATTGGGGATGAGAAAAATCTGCGGAAAAAATGGTTCTTAAAAACCTTTCGCAATACCAAAAGGACCGGTAGTTTTTGATCAATAAAAACCACCAAAAACCAACCAAAACCATGACCAAGAAGAACATTTGGCTCCTCAGCCTCCTTATTCGTCTGAAATGAGTGACTTTTTCTCTTCCCGAAGTTGAAAATCACCTTAAGGGAATTCATTTTGGGAGAGTCGAAAACATTCAAACGGCTGTAACCGACCAGCAGAAGGCTATTCCAGTATCGGAGTTCCAGCACTGCTATGAGGAGTGGAAAAATCGTCTCCAGCGCTGTGTGGCTTCAGAAGGAAGCTATTTTGAGGGTGGCAATATAAAATTGTGATTTGTTCGAATGAATTGTTTTAAAAATCAGAGTCATTACTTAATTTACCGACCTCGTAGGTGCACAATTATGCATACATGGCTGGTGATCTAACATCATTGTATCCACCATCGCGATGACTTTCGGAGTATCAAAGACGTACTTGTGGATTATAAACTGTTATCAAGATCATAAGATACACGTTTTTCCAATGTCACCAATGCCTGTTCAATTTCAAATACTGCAGGCTTCTCGATTAATGGATCGTGCCTTCTTCTTTATCTCTTAACGTTGACTTCGAAGGTAACAGCCCATTTGCCTGTAATCCTTAAGGAAACAAAGGCAATTTAGGCTTTCCGATAAGCATTTAATTTCCTCATCTCTCAAGATTGTTCAAAATACTATTGCCTATTCATATTTCTATGAGTAATTGAGTCGCTCTTTTGCTGAATGGAAGTCCACGTGCGTCAATAGAGTCGATGCTTCTCGACACCTGCAGGAAAAATGTAAATAGTGTTTTTTACTCCTGGGAACCTCCTGGGAAATTTTACATGACGTAGGGAAAAGAACCGATATCACTATGCCACATACTTATTTGTTGCTCTTATATGAATTTATCTAGATATGAGATCAATCATCATCGTTAAAACCAACTTGTTGATATATTTATGCCTGTGGTGCTGGTGAGAGTCCATTTTTATTAGCGATTCTGAAGCCTTCACTTGACCTTTGGGGTCGTTATCCTGGACCATCTTCTGACACTGCTGCTACCTCCTCCTCAATCAGGGCAGGTCCTTCGTTGGGCTTCATTTCCTCACTGCTAGCTGCTCTCACCACCCTCTCTCCAACCATTTCTTGATACAAGTTTTGGGGCTCCTCTCCATATTCGACTCCCTCTACGGCTTCTTAACTTTCCCCTCTCCCCCTGAGAAACCCGCTCTCATAGGCACTTTCTTCCTCCCTCTTCGTACCTCGAACACGCAAACCATTCGCTTCCCTCTTTTCCACAAATCTTCGTTTCACCGGAGCAAGGCTACCAGCAGATGAGGCGTCCCAAATTAACTTAGTATGAGGCAGTGAGGAAGTCTCGTGGAAACCTGAGTAGTTTGGCGAAGGATATCAATCCATATCCATTTTCGTAGCGGTCGTGAGACTCTGCATTTCTTCCGAAGGATGAAAAATACCTTCAAATGCGGCTACAATCAGGGTGGGCGTGATTACGGCTTCAAGAGAGAGGGTATTTATTTAAAGGTAATTTTTGACAAGCGAAGATTGGAAAATATTTCAAATGAAAAACTTAAGGAGAAGATTTACTTTGCTTTGGTTAGACCTCAACCACAATCCCGGTCGACTATTTGGAATCCTACTCAAAAGTGTCTTATTCCTGAAACGAACAAATGACAGAGGAAATCTGCCAGATTTATGTGAGAGCTCGTTATGAGTGAACAGAAAACTTCTCTATTTGGTTGCGAACGCTGATCCTGAATCCACTGGAAGTATGAATATTAAGTGGAACCCTTACTGCACTATACCGATCTGAGTTGAATAAATTTATTAGGGGGGTTGAATGTAGCACCGCCTAAAATTGGCAGGCGAGAGCACGACCAGTAGCTGAGGGAAATTGAATACCGAACAGACCGAAACATAGGTACCGACGTATAAAAGGAATGCCTTTTCCAATCTCGCGCAGTTGGAGACTCCAGCGGTTGGAAGCAAACGTTTGCCTTCCAGAAAATTAAAAGTTATCCAAAGCTATAAATCACCACGTTTCCTAATTATTCACTCTCTCCGTAACACTACCTCGTTGATGGTTGCAGAGGAAGATAGGTAATTTTGGTCTGAGATGACAATGTTCAATGATATTAGTCACCGTTTAAACCTTTCTTTTAGCATTTTACCAGGAAATTATTTAAAGGATTTACTCATAAGTTTAGATGAATAAGCCGTGTTGGGAATATGGTATATTTTAGTCTTCTTGCGAATCAGTAATATTACTCCGAGCGATTCATTTGAAGAGCTTAATAGAAAATGCTGGGTTTCTTTGATGAGTTGCCATGAATGTGTGACATGGGTGACATGTATATACGCTTTAGGAGAGGGGATAGTTTTCATTTAGATTATTAACTCAAAGCCCATATGATGATATTTCATTTTGAAATACTGATCATGTTATTGATAATTCATTAATTCATTCATTAACTAGAACGGAACGATTTTCCCATGTCTATTATTCCTCACCTTAACATGAATTCAATCTTGTGCGTATTACGGTCAAAATAATGAAAAATTATCAATTAATTAAATGCATGCCTTGAAATGCTTCGAAATTCCATTAGCTCTCCATGAGTTATGGAAAACTATTGCCGTTCAATTACGGTGGTACTGAAAATCTAACTAGTAACTCAGTTTGTCCTATATTAGTCCATGGCCGCAGAGTAGTGTGGCATGGAACAGTGGACCATTTTATTTGATCTGTGAATCAGCGCATTCGCGAAAAGAAACCATTGAGGTAAAGTGCAACCCGTCGAAAATACGAATGGCCATCATAACGGGAAAAATGCTCTCCAACTTCGATCCACATAAAATAATGATTGACCGACTACTCTGTCGTGGCCCTCCAGTACTTTCTACAACATGTGTTCCCTTACTTCCACTTTTTCATTTTGCCTCTTCTTATTTATTTCTGTTTCTCTCTCGGAAAATCTCCGTCGGGGCCCTGTGTCTGCTTCCTCCCTAAAAAAATTTTCATTCTTTTCCCTCCAGTTTTCTGTTGCCCACCGATGATGTACGTGATATGTGACTTCTCACTTCCATATTCCGTCGTATCTCTCTCTCTCTCTTCCTCACCGTTTCCTTCGCTCTTTCCCTCCCACTCCTACCCCCCTGAGCTCCTAATCCCTTCTTCTCAGCCCCCGTTACTCCCCCCTTCCAATTTGCCCGCTGCCCCCCGCCCCGAACCGAGCAACTCGCCGCATTTCTCTCCTGAAATCGAACGCCTCGAGTTCAGGGATTTCGGGCGAGCACCTTGCCTTGCATTTGAATCGGAGTTAATGAGACGGGATCTCCCCCTCCCCTTCTCCGTCCACGGGGGTGCTTTGGGGTGGAAAGAAGGGCGGGTGGGGAGTGGGAAGGAGGCAGTGGGCGGGGGTTGGGCTGAAGGTGGGGAGGCAAAGGCGAAGCGACGTGGTGGGTGGGAGCGGTCCGTAAAAGCTCCCGTGAGGAGGACCGCGTCACGTAGGTCTTCCTTAATTTCCCGAACGGGATTGCTTTTGGTTCGGGGTTTTCCAAACGGTGTGTAAACCTTTCCTCCCCTTTCTTTCGTCGCTCCCTCCTCTCCCTCCTCCCTTAATCAAACAAGAGATTGCCGCGCACACTTCTATGCTCTTTTCTATGGTTTCTTCTTCGGCTACTCCATTTCCCGCTCAATTACACCGATTCGGATCATTCGAGCTCTCGAAGAGCATTAAGCAAATTTACTAATTGGGTGTTTTAAAGCCGAGCGAGTATCATATTTTTATTTCCAGAGAAAAAGATATTGCGCTCGAAGGGTGATTGGTTTTCTTATGACTTCCATTTGTCGCCGTACAGATTTTCCTCCTAGGCTTGACCACACTGAATTCGCAAGCACACGGATGGGTGAATAAACGGGAAGTTATTGAGGTACATCGTACGGTACACGGATACATTCATTCTTCGATATTTGTACGGTAGTATATAGCTTTATTTTCCTCTGGCTCTATTTATCGCTGTGGCGCAGCATGCTATTATGTTGGGCTGCTTGTTTGATAGCCTTGCTACTTACACTGAAAGCGAATAACTTTGATAATAATTAACTTCATTTGCATGCATAATTATATCGATACCTGCCAAAACATGGGTTCCTTTCGTAAAATATTTGGCATTTCCCTTTCTGTTATCTCATGAATGTTAGATACTCTTTTCGATACCTAATTCCAGCACACGATACATCCCATTTACATTGGAATGTGACGCAGGAGTGTGAAACACATAATTAAAAAAGTAAAGGCTTTTCTATGCTACTATTTGCCTTTTGAAGCATGAAGTTTATCCAGCTTTTATGAACACAATCGCAAATTTTTATTGTTTATATTCCTAAAAGTCGGATTTTGAAGCTTTCAATTAAAATATTTGGGTGTAGAATAACTTATTAATTGTATCGCAATAAAATCAGATTTTTGCGTTATATCGTAATACCTGTGATTACTTATAAATATAGGATGCTTCTTTAGCGGTTAAAAAGAATTCAGAAATATATCTCATGTTTAAACCATCCCTCAGGAACTTTAAGTTTAAGGGTAAATTAATGATAACAACTATTGAGTTAAAAAATTAATTCTTCAATATATTTAGAATAGTTTCTCCTGTCTTTTTCATGAATATTTGTTTTATATTTATTTTAATAAATTTAATACCGTAATAAGAGTGAGTGTCTTCCATTTTCTTAACTAGTTTTGTTTTTATATTATCTTAAGTAAACGTACTTATTCTTTCATTACATTCCATGACTCGTGCTGAAGCGTGAGATTATTCAGCGACGTAAAACATTGAGCTACATGAAAGCATTTTTTTCTATTCATGGCTTTATGAAAACTTTTCCTTCAGTTTACATAAAAAAACCCATAGCCAGTCAGTGATTTGATGGGACCTGCGTAAAGTTGCCTGACGTTGAAAGCTTCCACCTAGATAATTAAACGAAAAACCAATTACTCAGCGGAAGCCTATGCACGTTAGTGGGAGCGCATTTGTTCAAGATACGGATTTTCCGGCTTAAAATGTACTTTGTAAAGAGGTTTTATGTTAAGTGACGGAAATGAGTGATTGGAATTTATTGTTTCTATTCATTATGTTTTCATGCTGACAAGTACATAAATGCCGCAGGAAATTAAAACGCGTTCTTTGTGGCGTCCTCCACCCATGCTTCATGATTTCGTGAAATCCAGTTATTTATCATCTCCTCCAGTATATTTTCATACTTAAAATTCTGTCATTTCAGACAAACCTTTGTTTTTGGTGTACTTTAAATTAATTATTTGACTTTGAGTGTGGAGAAGGAAAATCGGAAAAAATCACATTTGAAAGATTCAAATATGTTTTTAAAAACTTTCATATTGTCTCTCCAAGCTGGAAACTAACGAAACGGCATGACGCATTTGAAGTTATATTAAAAAATTGGGATGTAAAGAGTTTATTTTTTTCGGCCATAAAATACCAAATAATAATACTATATGTTTTTAACAAAATTAAGACAGCGAAGTCACTTGAAGATCACAAAGGACCTTTTTCATAAATTAAGATTCTTAAATATTTATAAAAATCATACGTAGTGACATACTATTCTAATGTTCGAGGATTAGCTTTTTGACACTAAAGGATGTGATAAATATAGGTGATAGAGGACATTAAAATATACAACCTGCCATAAAATCAAAAGATTAAATATTTTAGATCTGAAACTATTACGACAGTACAAACACAATGTCAATCACCTCTTATTTAGTTCAAAATATCACCGTTTGTATCTTTAAAATGATTTTCACCGTTAACTTCCCAAATTTAATGAATGTTGCCGTTAAAAAATGTTTTCAAAGTGTTGATACTAAAAGAAACGTTGACCTTCGAAGTTAAATGAAAGACAGCAGGAAAATATCATTAAAAAATAGTTCATGCAAGGAAAAAAGAGATGAACACGTTTGGTAAGGAATGCGCAGGAAGTATACAGAATGTAGAGAAGACGTTCGAGGAACAGCAGGAGTAAAAATTATTGGTAATAATACTCGCCAACCATTAGAGTAAAACAAATTTTGAACCACGTCCTTACTAGCTACTTGTATTACTTGAAAACCTCTTGGTATGGGGAACGTATATGTTTATAACTTTTCAGCTAGTTGCTAACAGTCTGATAATATATCGTATTTTTAATTTTGTACGTTCAGTGTAAAATCATTCTTAAAAATACCCATACTTGCATGAAAAACCTGTGGGTGAAGCAAATCTAGACTTTTTATCTGAAATCTAGGCCATAGAGATGAGAAAATTACGTACTAATACTTCGACTTTCACTAAAATATCTGGACATTATTCGCGAATCTTATTGTTAGCCGACCCATTGGGATCTAGGCGATAAAATATTTTTTTATTTTTTCTTATGTTCCCCGAGCAAACATTCATTCACCTTATCGTATAACCACGAGAGCTTTCGCTCTTAGTCCGGAGAGGAATTTAGTTATATTGAAAAACTCTCTTTTGCAATTCTTTTTCACGACTTCCTTTTCCATCGTAATCTTTTGACAGAGACGTGAATTCCCATTCATTACGAGATCCACTAAATGCCAGACGAAAGGAAGCTGTGGCTCTGCCCGCCATACATCATCTTTTAATCTGCTCCCTGATAAGTTTTGAGTGACGCGAGGATTGACTGTCAAAGGGGACAGCACTGCGAGGGGGGCTTTTCACTCGCGGCAGCCACTTCCTCCCGCCCACAGAGATCCCCCAGCGACCGCGCGCTCCTGGGATTGACCCGCTATTTTTCGACGCGGGCATTTTGATGGGAAAAAGGGAGCAAGCGATTCATTTTTCCATTTTCTCAATCTGCGTAGCATGCTTAGGAAAACTATAAAATCATACGCGCTTGTATTAAATTCGAATTATGATTACACTTTCACGAAAACCAATTCATTCCGTTACAAATTTATTTATCAAATAATATGAAATACACACTCAAAACCATTATCTCATTACCAGTTTTTTTCCCAAATGTTAGAGCAAACACAGTTAGAGCAAAACAGTTGAATTCATTTCCCAAACAGCCAGATTGGTAATTCCAGCATAATGCTGTACGTAAAACACATGTTATGTCATGAGCTAGAAAAAATAGGCAAACATTCCATCTTAAAGTTCCAATAAATTGACCCAAGGAGCATTAATCAGGGGGAAAGAAGTAACCAACAAATGCGAGACCAAATCAAATTGTAATATGATTTCAAGGAATATAATTTTTAACCGGAATATAAATGATAATGACGAATTCAAATAAGTCTACAGAATTTTTATTTTATTTTACATGTTCATTACTAAATCACAGTAATACCCACCGCTCATGGTTATTTTGGATATAATTATTTTAGTTAATTAATAAAATCCAGAGATTTCTTTTTCTCATTGAATATAGAGTTAGTTCTTGAAATTACCGAATTGAATTTGCATGCAGATAATGTGTAAAGAGGTTATGTAGAGATTCTAGAAATTGTAATTTTTTGTAACATTTTGAGCAGAACCCTTGAGAATATTCATTGATAATATTGCTTTGTGCTATTTTCACGTTACATTGAGGATAAGGTTTATTTATAAATGCGTACTTTCAGGTAAACCTATCAGAAAGTTAGGTACGTGTTCAATATCCTTTATCCAAAATGATTTATTACTAATAATTAGTCTAAATAATGCCAATTATAAGTATTATCGTAATTTTTTCTCCCATTCCTTCGGATACAGCTAAATATATGCATACGATTTAATAACGCGTGCTGAGCGGATAAATGTAAATTTTACACTTATTTTTAAGTTATAATGATGAAAACTCAAAATAATAAAAAATCAAGTCACTCTCCTGTGCCTGTGCAATTACGTTTGGAATGAATTGCCAAAATAACATTAAAGAGGTCACAAAATTCGTCTCATCTCCAAGGGACAGCATAGGACAGCTGACAACGAGCGTCACGTCAGTGCTGCATCGCACGGCCTTCGTGCAGCTGAGTCGGAGCGAGTGATTCAACTTGTCGTGCTTGAACAAATACTTAAATTGGAGGAGCCTTCCTCCCGTGTTGCTCTTCTTCGCCCGTGGATCACGTGAGAGGCACATGACGTAATTCCCGAAGCTTTCCTGGAGGACTTGTGGGAAAGCTTTTCGGGGAGAGGCATGAGACGGGGGGGGGGGGGGGGGTTGGCAGGGGGTGGGTTGGGGGCGAACAAAAACATTCACTTAATGCCATGTGTGTGCTGCCTTGCCTTTTTTTCTCGCGGTCCTATTTCACTCAACCCCTTCGCCGGGGCCTCTGGATTTCTTCCCCCTGCTCTGAAAACGAGCGCCGCCTGAAACGGAAAAAGTTTTAATGCGCCGTCGTTCAAATTCCATCGAAATGGAAAAATAAAAGGAGTATCTAGCGCAGGAAAGTTCTACATCATCAAATTTTACGACCGAGTCAGAGTTATATAGAAAATTGACACGAGAAAGGGGCTGGAAGTGGAAGTTTGATGAAGGTTTGAGAAAATTTGATTTGATATAGACCACTTTAAAAAAATATTTTGTTATGTATGTGTGTATGGAAATATATATATATATATATATATATATACATATATATATATATATATATATATATATATATATATATATATATATATATTATACATGCATCGCATATAACCATAAACTTTATAGTTCAAAAGTACAGCATTCAACCTGAAGGTCTATTTGGTAGGTGTTGGTGGAATTCATCCAGAACTAAGCCCGAGGGGCACAAAAATTTACACAAAAATTAACACATCAGGGTAGGGGGGACCAGGTTTCCCAGGAAGATTAGATACCCGAAAAATGACATAGCTTGCGTGGAGCTGCAGGTGCCCAGGAATCGAACCCGGGCCCGACCCGTAGTCCAACGAAATACTCCCTGGACAACCGCAACCCACATTACATGTACTATACATTTTATATATATATATATATATATATATATATATATATATATATATATATATATATATATAGTTCGCCCGGTAAGTGGAAGATCCGGTGTTCAAATCCCGGTTAAGGAAACATTTTTACTTTCGTGATCTGCTCAAAAACCGCCTTCCCCACATGTCCTGTGTTCACCTTTTATGTGTTTTCCTATCCCCTTTCCTTATACCTATTTCTATGTTTGAATGAATATATATATAGATGAATATATATATATATATATATATATAAATTCACTGATTGTCATAACAAACACAGAAACCAAAAGACACAGAAGAGGGAAAACTCACTGGTTCTCGAATTTTCGGTGGTCCAACCACCTTTCTCAAGAGGAATTAGGAACAGAACTGAGGCAGAGGAGGGCCCAAAAGCAGTGGTAGGAAGGAGAACATATATATATATATTTCCTTGTACATTTTTGTAGATACCTATCATTTTTACCTACATATAAAAAACAACACATAATAACAAAGAGACAAATAGAGTTTTTAAAACATTGAAACACAAAGAAAGGTCACTCACACATGTAGTTGAAGTTTCGACGGCACGACCGTTGTCATCAGAACGGCGACCATCTGATGACGACTATCGTGCCATCGAAACATCAACACATGTCTGAATGTCTGGGGGTCTCATCTAAAATAATATTTTAAAATCCCTATTTATAACATTCTATTATTTTCAACCAACGTAGCAATTAAAATCCCCAAAAAATTCCAATCCAAGTCAAGAAAAGTGTAAATTACGGGACTAATCTTTTATATTTCAGTCACCGCTTAGTATTTGCTTCAATCTTAGTTAAGGATTCTATATTTCAATTCATCAGGTAAATCCTTCAATTCTTCTTTGATTTTACTAATGCGGCGTCTTAGATACAGCACCAAAGATAATGATGATTTTTGAATTAGAGAGGCACCCAGTTTTACACTATGCCTTCACAGATAACTCTTTCAGCATTGTTTGAAGAGCTTCCACGGATGGGATGCCCATGTGATGGAACGATGGACCCATTTTCTGTTTTCGAGTTGACTTCTGAGTGAGATAAATTAGTAACTCTTCCCTCTTTCCACCTTCTCACTCCTTCCACACGTTAATTATTCACCCTTTGGCCTGGTGAATGTCTACATTCTCTCGTCTCGTATGGTGGTATTGTTATTTTCGTGATAGCCATTATATAATTTTTTATCACATGTAATAATCCTCTCGGAGTATTGATATTTCATAGAGTTTTTATGCGTTCACCACGGCTCCAAAGATCTCCCTTCTTCCGAGTCTTGTGGTATCGACGGAAACTCTATTAAAAATTTAAATTTTCAGCAAATAATTGATAAATCCCGTGAAAATAACCGGTGCAATCATAAAGGTCACCTACCTGCCATCTAAATAGCCTTACCCCGATTCGCCACAGAGGCCGTTGCAGGTGGTGCGCGATTCCTCTATGGAGCTATTCAAGTGAAGGTGATGCTTTCGCAGCAACAATGCTTGGTTTCATTACTGACTTAAGAGATAGAAACGGTGATAGAGTTAAGCTCCTAAAATTCAACAAGTGGCCGGATGAATGGATCAGGGAGGGGGTAAGCTCAGGTTCCGGTGGGAATATCATTCTCCCCGCAGAAACCGTGAATGTGATAGCGTGTCGGATTCTTCAAAAAGTTCCTCTTCCTTGCTTCCCTTACTCATTGTGGACAGGGCAGGAGGATTTGCATTAGGAAATTAGCATTTCCGGCAGCAATTTCACAGAGCTGATTTGAAATGCATATTTACATTAAACCTTATGGAAACTTGACCTAATCGGGTTTTTCCTAATTTGACACGAAACAAGTTTATCAATGGAGAGCACCAAAAGAAATATGTTTACCACGAACACACTATGCGAACTATCTTAAATTAAGACTAAGAATATTCTGTAAAATTTGTTCAACCAAGTAAAACGATTACCATGTCTGATGACCCGGTGAGTTGGGAAATAGCTAATGGTAAGATTGCATCGTATATCTTATAAATGCGAGTGAGGACATATTAAACAAAATAACAACTATTTTTCTACTCCATGAAATATTTGAATTGCTCATAAACGTATATACTTGGTCGGAACCATCTCTCAGAATGGAAATTTGTTTGGTTTTCATGTGATTACCTTGCATATTGATTAGTTGCTATCATCCTTTAAAATGTTGCCTCACGGCTTAATGTAATTGGAGGTCTTTCTTCCGAAGAAATTAATTTTCTTCATTTGAAAACTCGATGAATAGTTAAGTAGATGCATTGTGTATATGGAGTGGTGATTGGGAACACCGAATATTACTTCTTCTAGGATTTTTTTCTTCAAATATATAAATTTCAATCTAGCACCCATTTGAAACTCAAACACACACAATTTGGGTAAAGGGGGTAAGTATTTTTAAATTCACGCGAGATAAGCATGGGCGGAAAAAACTATTGCGCGTCTAAAAATGTCATTGCCTTCGTCTGATCCGAATGGCGTATTGGTCTCTAAGATTTCCCGAACTTTATGTTGAATATCCCCATGCTTCTCGGGGCACTACAGCGTCTTGTCCTTCTGTGTGGAGCATTGTGAGAGTTAGCGGGAAGAATTTCGGAGTTATAAACCTAAAAAAATGGACTAGGATGAGGTAAAAAAATTGTTTATAAAAAGAATATTTCATTGTTGGAGCTGATTAAAATATTAATTTTAATCCACTAGTGGTACCATTTTTCCTTCATATTGATATGATTTTTTTAGGTTTAAGAGCATGAATTTTTTTTATGTTTAGTTTGATTTATGATGAAGGCTAGGATATACCACACGAAGACCCAAAGGAAATCAAAATGAATATCCCATAAATGACTTTAGCGGAATGTGTGTGGAGTATCGGACAAATATGTTTTAACTGTGGAGAAATCGGTCGTCCTGCAAACAAAAGAAGCCCTTTCTAGCTGCCGGAAAGGGCCCAATTTTTCGGGCCCCCTGAATTTGCCCCCAAGTCGCGCGAGGGTGGAAGGGGAGGAAAGGAGGGGCGTGGGGGCGGGTCGAGCCGGGAGTCGGTGATAACGAGGGAAGCAGCTGTTCTCCGTTAGGGGGAGATAATGGAGGCCCCACACCGAGGCCCTCCTTCGTCACCCGACGCGGCTCACGCCCCCTTTCCACCACACGAACGCCCGCCAGCTCGAATCCCTAGGAATTCCCTCAACTCCCGCCTCTCACTCGCGTAATCGCTTCGTGAAAAATTTAGTGCCCCTAGCACATGGCCGCGAAGGTGTACTAAACGGTGCAGTAACTCTGTGAGTCTTCATTATTTCGGGACCACGGAAACGGGCGAGGAATGGTGTTTGGGGTGCCTCAATTGGTTCTCACTGGGGTCAAAGACGCGCCAGCAGCACTCATTTGATGGGATTGATGCCTCGAATTTGTGAATAGCACATAATGGAACCACATTTTGGTTGAGTCTGGTACGCTGATTGAAAAACTTTGAATTTATCCCAGAAACAATCTAATCTCGACCTTTCTGGTACTTTGTATTTTAATTCCCTGTTAGAATTATTGAGGAATGAGTGGCTGTGGAGCAAGCTGTCAAATAAGTGTTCGCAATCTGTGATTTTGCTATCCATCCGTGCTTAACACGCGATGCAATAATTTTTCCCTGGAAAGTTTGGATGTGGGTCATTGACCAGTAGAAGATACTCACAAACAAGTACTGTGGTCCAAGGGCGACTGCCCAGTTTTTCTCTTTCTCAGAATTTTGGTCTTTTCTCTGCATGATTCATTTATACGATGCTGTAGGTTTGAGGATGGAATTTCCATTTCAATCAATGATTTCGTTCCCTCCTCTGTAAGCATCAATTTTGATTTGGATGGAGTATTTTAAAGGTATATTTATTTTGCAAAACATACATAACACAGGCCACTATTCAGAATCAAATGTTATTATTTTCTAGAGAACGCTCATTAAATTTCACTTTTTCAAGTAATTGTTTTAAAGTATTATAAGTGATTTTGTTCCTTTCCTGGATTATTTCATATCCGTTTAATTGAATGAAAGCTTACGTTTAGGTTATGCTCAATTGGAGGCCCTTTTATGTACTAACAAGACGAGTTACTGGTTTCCAGTTAAATCTTTTGTCCAGCTAAAAGAAGTCCATGAAGTGGTTTGTGAAATACGGCAATTAATGTATTGTCAATCGAAATACATCGATGGAATACAGAAAAGAGAGCTCCTTGCAATCATGTCAGCCTGAATATATCTGCTCCGTGAGCACTGGATTCCTTCACCCAGGAGAGCGTCTATTTTTGAGACGTGGGAAGGCTAAACATTACCATGTCGCGCCGCACGCAGAAAAGTTACCTTTAAGGTATTGATTCATATATGAGTTGTAATGTGACAAATTCGATGTAATGTTGCAAAGTCCGGCTTCAATTGTTAGATCTAACACTTACGAAAAATAGCTAACTCTTTAATCTATGGACATTCTGGATAACCAAATAGACTTGAACCGATTTAGATACAGAAAGGAAAAATTATTTCGATTAGTATAGATTTGAGTCATAAATGACTGTGCGCCATAAAATACAAGGAAGGAATTAAATCGAATAACACTTCTAAATCTAAATCTACATATTACCTTTCAAGTCACAGCAGGGGCATTTGGCAGGGGGTGTTAAGTCACCACCCGTAAAGGAGAACCAAACCAAATACAAAGCCAACACATTTATATGAATCTACACACATATATTTCATTGCATACCTAGTATATTTAAAAGGGATAGGAGGGAACCTGGATGGTACAACGAAGCAAAAAAAGCATGAAAACACCAAAAAGCATGGAGTTCCAAAATGAGGAGATAACAGAATAACAGAAGGACGATTCTAACAATAACCAAAATGAAATAATATATAACTATAAAACTGCTAAAGCTTTAGCAAAAAACATGCCTTCCGGGGTGAATAGAATTTAAAAATAAAAGATTAGGTGAATATTTGAACGATAACCAGAAAACATTTTGGTCATATGTACGGGAGGTTCAAGGAAACAAGTCGCCAGTAGCATCCCTGAATAACAACGGGAAAAACCTTTCTTTCAGGATAATTAAAATTCCTGAAGAAGCTCAAGAGATTAGGAAATAGTGGAATGAAGATTTTTTTGGTTCAGTTGTAACATTTGTTAGGGAGGAATACTGGAAGACTTTGATATACGGATAGACTTCGAACCGTTATGAGTGTATTTGGATAATTGGTTCATAAGTATGATTGAGCACGTATCAAAGTAAGTGCTCAGGATCATCAAATACAAAATGAAGAAGAGGACAAATTATTGCTTAGGAGATGATCAGCTTTGGTTTAAAAACAGAATATATATGCGTGATGCCCTAGTTCTAATAAGATCCCTTGTAGAAAGGAAAGTGGGGTAAAACTAGCATTTCTCTATTTTGTGATTAGGAAAAGACTCGACAGAGTAGGATGTGTCACATAATTACATTTTGCAGAAGCTCGGAGTAGACTGGAGTGATAGATAACATATCCTCAACTTGTACATATCTCACTATTCATGTACCCGGAGAGAAGATAGAGAGTCGGGATAAACAATGTTAGGAAGAGGAAAGAGAGAGAGAGAGAACTATCCATTATGACCATTCTTTTACGATCCAAAGAGTAAAAGAGGTCTGGTAAGGACTGGAGTATGGAGTTAAGTAGAAAAGGAACTCTCGAAATAAAACTAATTTGAGAATAATCAAGCTTCAGTTAGTCACTCAGCTAAGGGATTGCAATCAGAACTTATCTTATTCCATTGTCAGTATGATAGCTATGAGAAAAAACAATCAGAAGAAAACGAGGATAGTGATGCTCTCAAGAAACAGGAAGACTAAGATGATCCTCAAAGTTCTGTAACGTGAAAATGCAATAGTTAGAGCACTTTGCCTACTTATGAAGTATTTTATAACGAGTTAGGAATAATACAAAGGAAGAAAAAATTGTTACATCTGGCCCAAACAATAGAATGTATCTAGCATATTCCTTCAAAACATCCATACCAAATGTATTAGGCGGTTAAATTAAGTCCCGCACACATCTGAAGGTTAAAATATTAGTTTTCTGGGAGAAAATAGAAAATCAGCACCGAAATATTAACTAAAACAGCCTCGTGCAGAAGAAATCCACTTAGAGTAATGAAGAAATTTTCTAAATATAAAGTAAACCTTACTGAAACAGTATTCTACAAGTCGATGTCAAGGTTAAGCACATCATAACCGGAAGCTAGTTCCAATAAATCCCCTCTACTAAGGCGGCGATAGGTAAGATCCCAGTAATTGCAGACCGATAACTTAAACATCATCATCCCTCAAAATCTGAGAAAATATCCTGCTTCGCCATCTAATGTTTTTTTTTCGAAATCCGAAACATACTTTGCCATCACCAGCAGGGACTAGGGAAACATAGAGCATGTAAAACTTAATTGGAACCATATACTTATGTAATCCTGAAATCGATGGAAGTGATTACACAAATGGATGCTGTATTTTTGAATTTTTAAAGAGCCCTTAACAAGATCAATCGCGATAAATTGATACATATTATATTGCCAACGAGAACGAGTTTAACTGGATTGGAAAAAACAAACACATAAAAATATGCGTCTCAGGCTTAAAGAAGCTACGTTTCATTAGGTGGACTGTATATATTACTGTATCTCCCTTCAAGTCTAATGAGTAACAACGAATATTGTGGTGTTTAAAGCAGGTGTTAGTGATATTTAAGCTATTTTTTCTTCAAAGATCATTTCTTCCCTCGGTCATGCTTTCTCTTAAATATATATATAGGAACAGATCTTAGGTTTGGTGACCAATAATTCAGCCCGGTTGCCCGACGTGAAGAGCCGTCCGCCGTACCTATCACCAGCTCCACGGAGCAGGGGCGGTGGTGCTCGGGGGAGGGACTCGGCGTCGGAAGCACCACTTCCCCTCTTCCCCAGTTCCCTCTTCCCAAATTCCCTCTTCCCCCGTTCCTTCCATCTGTTTCCATTCGCCCTCCCCCACATCTCCGTCCCTCGACTCATAATTTTTCACCCTTTCCCGCTCCGCTCCCTCTTCCTCCCCACACCCAGATCCTCAGGTCACCAAACCCCTGCTTCGAACCCCACACCCATTTCCAACACCCCCTCTCTCTCCCTGACCATTTTCGCTGTCATCGCTGTGCTTTCTCTGCCTCAACATTATTCTTTCCTCGCTGAATGTTTGTTCCGCCGGAGAGAGAGCGATGCGAATAGGCTCGACTACTCTTCCCTTTTTTACGTCGTGGAATGATAATAATAACAGAATGAGGTGGACTTTTTTCTCCTCCTTCTCCCTCCCTAACCCCCTCCCCAGCCTCTACGGCCCATGGTGGGCGAATACATCGCCTCCTCCTCGAAATCGCTTTGGTAGCTCTTTGCGCTGTTGCTTCACCGCACCTCTACTTCGTTGCAGGCCGATACGAGTATTTTGCTCGGTGTATTTTCCCTCAGAAATTTAAAGAAAATAGGAGCTTTTATCGACATGATGTCCGTTCAAGGCTTCGTGGGAACAAATTTTCGCATGAAGCATTTCGCATTTCAATATATTTAAGAACACCGACCCTGCACACATGCTGCATACGTAATACAAACTGTAACTATATTAAATTAATTGATATTTAATCAGCAAAAATGTATATCTGCGTAAAATTTGGTTCTAGTGGACCTGAGATAATGGGATAATCTGTAGCAAGTAGTAATTCTTATACGATGAAAAATAATTTTTAAAATTTCATTGATATGTCTTAGAAAACTCTTAGTGCTGACAGAAGCTACTCACATGTGACTTAATGAAACGTTAACCAACAAGAAATTTATTCTTAAATCAGATACTGGTAATGAGTAATTAGAGGTAGTGTTATCTCACCTCCACTAAACCACTGCTGTTTTATAAATTGCTGTTTCAGTCGTGGGAATTCTATGGGTTATATTTTGTGGCATACATTAAACAAGGACGCAAAGCCTGCGTAAACCATTGATTTCGCAAAATGTAGCACCTAAATCAATGTAAATGAAAACATATAACCCGAAATTCCAAGCTTCAATTCATTTCTGTACTTCAGTATGCTATTCCTGACCTGTTCCGGGCTTCGAAATATAATATTCATAGCCTATTTGGTGATCGCAATACGATATAACTGAGGTATTACCTTAAAATTATTAATGTTATGCCTTCCCATAAATTTCATATTTTATATTTTATTTTGCCGTGAAAAAATAATCTCTTTTTTTTTGAAGTTTAGACCAAGATGAGCATCGGAAATGTAAAAATATATGTTCTCTTTTAGAAGGCTGTAGGGGAAGTAACAATTAAAAAATCTGTATTTTGGTTCCCCTTCTTGAAATACAATATTTTCCCCCAGGTTTGGGAGATATTTAAAAATTCAAATAATTAGGCGTTGATTTTTTTATAAATGAGCTCGGTAGAAGTAATGGGAAATTTCTTATGAATTATGTTCAAACTATATGATATTTTTTATTTATATTATTTAATAATATTATTTGAAATTAAAAAAATAGCTTGGGTGAGCTAATGAATTATGATTGTTGTAATTAAATTGGTTAATTACTGATAAATTTCAACAAGAGATAATATTAAACGAATCTATAACTAAACTGGCCTCAAGTTTACAAAAGTTCGTACTCGTTGTTTAAAAATATGATATTAAACATTTTGTAATAAAAATTGCTTAATAAATCAAGGTACAAAATTTTAGGAAAAAAAATCTTTGACAATACGTATGAGAATATTTTCAAGTCTTTCAAAAGATTTTCCGGTAATAAAAATTTCCTGGAGTGGGTCCAAAATTTCATCAGCTAAATTCCTTCAACACGCGTGAAGATTTCAATGTACGTGCACGTATTATTGATTTGAAAAGTCAATAAACAATTTTTATGGCTCTGTCATTTACTTAATTCTGGTACACATAAAATAAGTATAGTTATATAAATATACACGTGGATTCCCGCCGATTGGTTTACAGTCCATGTATGTACATCAGAATGTGATCATGACTTGTCAAGAGAGAGTGTGTGTGTGTATATATGAATATAATATATATATGTGTTATATATAAATTATATATATGTATATATACATATTATATGTATATGTATATATATATATAATTATATATATGATTTCTTAGAAGTAACACAGAAGTGTTGAATAAAAAACTTAGTAACACACAGCACGAGAACACATAAAAAGAACACTCACAATAGTATCTTGATAATTTCGACGGAATTGAACTCCGTCTTCTTCAGAAGATAAGATATGACATATATATGTGTACAAATAAGTTTTAATGAGGAAATTTGGACTTGTCCCAATCAAATGTTGTTTGCTGAAAAAGAGTAGAGACAACTTCCTTTTGTCATCTTATCATTCTAATTTTATACGGAAAAAAAACAGCTATGGTAATTCCTCTTAGTGTTTAAATTATACGACCCGGGTCCCTATAATTTATTTTCTTTCCGTAATGGATAAGTTCCACAATGTGAAGCCTGAAACTACGAATCTAATTTTTTTAGTTACATCGGTATATATATTCAATTTAGAGAAAAACTTTAAGCATCTTGGGCGAAGTTTAATAAGTCGTGATATTCAATAGATCTAAATTTCTAAATAAAATTGCTGCTTAGCGTTTAATATTTATTCCTTTGAGAATTATCAGCCCAGGTTTTAAATTACTGGTTAGTTCATTTAATTTTAATGCAAAGATTGCTCAAATTGTAGTGATCTATCATCAATGAGCCTCCCGGCCTAATTACGGATTTTTAGGATTAAGTCCATACATCATACCTATAAATCACATGAAATCGTCCGCTAACTGACAAATAACGCCAATGTATGATTTTCGAGTCTAAATTGCTAAATAATCGTAATTCGATTTCTCGCCGAGAACTTTCTGGTGGTTGGAAGACGCACTTGCGGTGACGGTGGATGAAAATAAACAGAGTGGCGTCTCCGCCCACACTCAAGGGAAACGGCATGCGGGGGGCGAGGCGGGGGACGCGGGGGGCTTGGGCCGGCCGGCCGATGGGAACACGATCGCCCGAAGATGGAAATAGTCGCCGCCACCGCTCTCGGCTGGCGCGAAGATGTGGGATGGATGGTGGCTGCTGTAGTTGGAGAGGCG
The DNA here is from genome assembly GCA_037158775.1 of Hetaerina titia. Taxonomy (NCBI): domain Eukaryota; kingdom Metazoa; phylum Arthropoda; class Insecta; order Odonata; family Calopterygidae; genus Hetaerina; species Hetaerina titia. The sequence continues at coordinate 11,856,433 of CM073770.1, forward strand.
TGGCTGAGCTCAGAGAGCTCGGGACGGAGGCGGGTTGAGGGATGGGGCGGGGATGAATGGGGTGGGCGGGGAGATGAGGGTGGATGCACGTTGGGCACAAGATGCGTTGAAAACCTGTCCTCGCTCGGGAAGGGAGAACACGTGGTGTGTCGTCGGCCCTGTCTGCGGCTCTGTCGTCTACGGGCCGTGAGATGAAGGGGCCGCGAAAGAGAGGGGGAGGTGGAGGCGGCTGGCTCCCTCCGAGAGGGCTCGGTGTTTTTTTGGGGCGGGGGTTGAAGAGCCAAGGAGGATTGGGGAGGAGAGAGGGGCTGCTGAGTGAGGAAGACTAGTGAAAGGAAAGAGAGAGAGAGTCCATGAATAAGTATTCCACCATCACCTCTAATGTGAAGGGGCGGGTCCCCTCCTCTTGCGAAGGGCAGACTTCCGTAGGGTTAAGATTTTGGCAGGAGGAAAGGGATGGAGTTAAAACTAAGAACATTGCAAACCAGTTTCCTCGCATAAATTAAAAGTACTATGTTGTTTTGAAAATGCCATGGTGCGTTCATTCCAGGAATAGAACAAAACTCGAAGAAATAAGAAAGCCTATGCACGAAGATTTCGCCGTTAAACTTGACATTGGACACCGATGTCAGTTGGTGACCAATATAACACGCATTCCGTTGGGTCTCCAAAAAAACTGAAACCATTCTAGAGCTTATCCATTGAGAAATGGGCCTTTAATGAATAGAATGGTTTCACTTCATTGCTTTAATGCACGTATTCACTTGTTAGTTACCTAAATAGATTGATCTATACTGTACTTATGATTTCCTACCGTTATCTTTTAGTTGAAAGCCACATCTGAACTCACGACCTCATTACACTTTGGTCGTAGTTCGTGGTAATTAATCGGAAAAAGTGTGCTCATCAGAGTAATTTTTTGTATTCTTTTTAATTTTAATTTTTGGTTTGAAAAATAGTAAAAAGGAAGGATTGAGTACACGAAATAGATTATTCCTTTTCACATTCAGCATAATTATCAATGCAATGTTTGACAGCGCAAATCAATAAAAGACATTAATATTACAAAATTAGTAAAAAAATTAGAAATTAAGTTTTACTTAACTTCCTGATCGAGTTGATAGTACAGAAATACGAGAAATCAATCAAAGAGCGTCAGCCTACAATCTCAATATGGGATTTTAAACAGTAATTTCAGACCTCGAACCGTACGCGACCTCACGAACTGCTCATTGAGCTAATTCTCTGAAAATTTCCTCTTCTCTATTTCTTATTAAATGGTTTTTTTATGTTTTTAAAGAAATTCGTGGATTCCATTCTATTGTTTCCGCTTTACTTCTATAGTATATCTTTAGAGTAATTATAAATCTTTCTATAAACCTAAGTTTTCAGAAGAAATCATCATTTCATGGTATATGATGTTCTTCAAAAACAAGAACATCATATAATTTTTCATATTACGAATCCCATGTTAAATGTTTTAATTTATCGCAGAGAGCTATTAGAACGCAAAGATCGGTTTTCGACGAAAAGTGAATACTATTAATGGTGGTGGTGTAAATTATTATTATTTTACTGCAACAACTGAAAGATATTTCATTTGGTTAATGGATAGCAAAATCAAACTTATGAATGGAGTGAGAATGTTTTCTCTAAAGACAACCATATTAGCCAAAAGAACGTAGCCGCTCCTTATTATGGCCTGTATCACCGGGATGGGTTCGTTGGAAAATTAGTTTTTGGTACCACTCTCATTTTGAAAGGTCACTCGTCTGGCTCTGGGCAGTTATTAAGGTGTTTTTTGAACCAATATTCCAATATTAAAATGATTGCAGGGATGACAAAGGTTTCTCGATTAATTACAAGAGGGATATAAAAAGGAATCCTCAAAGAAAACCTCACCCACCATCAGGTTGACGGGCATAACCTCAGCAATCCCTTCGTTGCCGCTAAGGAAACGTCCGCGCCGTTATGACGCAATCCTTTGGTCGAGGTGAATTATAAATCCCACTGACGTCACGAATCAAAAGATATATTTCTTTATTCTGGCGCAAATCGGAAATCGTGAACACCGCCGAAAAGGTCTTGAATTTCACAATCCCCTCCAATTTGCTCGAAGAGAGAATTGAGCGGAAACGAGGAGAAAAATACGAGAGAATGAAGAAAGGCGAGCTCTAAAGTTTTGAGAAAGACAGAAACAAGCAGTGAGCGGAGATCAAAGAGAAGTGATCACCCTCCAACATCATTGGGCCTGTTCTTGGAAACGACAATGAGGCGCTCTGGGAATCTGATAAAACACCATTAATGTTGATGAAAAGCTTTGGTGACCCCCTTACTCTATCAACTTTGATAAAATAACTGTAACTTTCCTCTCAAGCCATTCTCTGGAAAGATAATATTATAGAAATAAGGTCTAAAGATCACTTTCATTCTTTCAAAAAATTGTTAGTCGTTGTCAAATTATAACTCATATCTTTCTTTGGCTTGAAAAAACAACGGAGCCAATTGCACTCAAGGTTTATTTAAACAACTATTCTCACCAGTTGTCATAATGAAGTGTCCAAACTGCTCAAAATCAAAATTAAATAGGAGCCCACCTCACCACATGACCATGGGTAATATGGCAAACGCCTCAGTACTATTATGCCGTAGCAAAGTATAACTTCCGGATATCGATCTTCCATCTGTGGTCGATCAGATTAATACAACAATATTAGTGAAAAATATGAAAAAATTCATGATCCGAATTTCAACATGCTGTTTCAATTTGAAACACTTTTTTTTCGTGACGAAATTGCAGAAGTTCAGGGTAGCAATTTTAGTGGCGAGGCATATAAATAACTCCACGGACCCATCACATGAACTTCCTATCGTTCATATTTTTCCACGCGTCACGATGAGTAAACAACGGGGTGAGCGTTTTCTTAGTCGAGGTTTGCGTCTCCATAAACGTCCAAGTCAATTTACGCCCCGGTTCTGCTACATTGAACCTTAAAAGCCGTGGATCACGAAACAGTTTCAAGCTAGAGGGGGGGGAAGAGCGTAAAGGGGTGGGGTGGGTTGATGATTTCTTGGAAGATGTAAATTAGGACGGCGTCGCGTCCTAAACAAATTAAGTCTTCAAAACGGCAGCAACAGAGGGTGAGTTGGCGAGAGAGTGGGTGATATTAAGGAAGGACACCGTCTTGACGGACGGTTGGCTCCTGGGGGGGTGGAAGGGGGATGCTTTCTCTGAATAACTACGCCCACATCCTCCCCCTCCTTTTCAAACACCCTTTGCGCATGCCAAGAAAGATCAAAATCCGGTTGCCTCTTTTTATTATTTTATATTTCAATTAACGAAACTGGACGAAATATCCTGCGCCTTTCACACGTGGCTTCTTCATTGGGGGCGACGGAGAGATGCTAGATTTTAAGAAAGACTGGAATGTTAAATTCCGCTACCGGCGTGAATCTTTAGGGAGAAATTGGTCTAAACTTAAGATTTTTGGCTCCAAATGAAAACAGCCACAGTGAAAGACGATATCCAATTAGAAACTTCAGTTTCATATTGAAAATAACAGCATATAGCTTTGAACTACTCGTAAATACACTTAAAAACACTACAACTCATGCTAAATATTCAATAGAGAGACGAGCAAACCGTGAAGCTTTTTTTAACCGAAAGTTACATAAGATACGTGGTAGAGAAGCTCATTACACTCATAACTCATGAAGCTCATACAGTCAAGTGCTCAGACCTCCTTTGTATTATGACACTTAAATAAAAGAGAAGGCAGAAAATAAGACCTTGTGGAGGTGGACCAAGATTTTTGCACGTTCTTAAAGAGTTTCGCTAGGAATTGAAGGAATGGCTAAGAGCAAGGTAGAGTCCAGATTTATTGTAACCATGTATCAAGGTTGAACATTTGAGGCTAAAACTATATGAATTTAATAATTTTTCAATTGCTTTATATTTTTTTAAATAAACGTTTATTTGGCCTAATTTCATAAAATGAAACTTTTCAGTGAATGCTATGTTTTCCGTGCCTGTTGAGTTTTTAATGGAACTTATATTCTTTATGGAACATATTTCAATGGAATGGCACACTTTTCATAAAATAAAATTTATGCCCTTATAAAAGTATGTTGCACGATGCATCAAGAAGATGTTTTTTCATGATTTTCATTAATTTTCCATTGTGTTGATCAACGAAGGAAACGTGACCAAAAACATTACTTCAAATATAAAATATTTAATATTTTTCAAACAATTTAAGAATTTTTATGGCATGATAGTTATACTATGCCACACTTTGAGTTTCAACGATACATAAACTCTATTATAAGTATAAGTTCATCCCAACATAAACCGAATTTATCTCATCGCCATTTCCAATGCATTTGATTTTTCTGTGCAGTTTCCTTGTGTGCACTCACACATACATAAATATATTATTAATATAAGGTAATCTACCGGTTAAGGTAGGTTTTGGAAGGACACAACTAACAATATCCAAATGATGAGATAAAAAGGGCGTTAAAGGAGATGAAATGAAATAAGACCGTGGGGTTAGACAACATTCCTGCGAAACTACTAAAAGCATTAAGAAAATATGGGAGAAAGAGTCTACATGGACTGATTCGTAGTATATATGAGAAAGGAATCTGACTGGAAAACTTTGTGAGATAAGGGAAAATGATTACTTAGGGGATGATCAGTTTGGGTTTAGGACCTTAAATAAGCTTTAGTTTGTCAGTCAGCCAAGGGGTTGCAAGCATTTCTGACTGAATTGTAAACTCAGTGTGATAGATATGGGATGAGAATCAATATTAATAAAACAAAGCTTATGCGAGTTTCCCGAAAAAAAAGACTAAGCAAAACACTAAAATAGGAGGGGAAAAATTAGAGCAGGTAGAACAATTTACATATCTCGGAAGTGTTTTTGACCAATACGGTCAAAGTAGTGGGGACGTAAGGAGAAGAATTGCGCTAGGCAAGGAGGCTTTCTCTAGGAGGAGGGAGTTGATGAAGGGGACGTTGAGTGGGTTAAGGCAAGACTCGTAAAAACTCTGATATGGAGCAAGGCTACGTACGGCGCGGAAAGGTGATCGCTGAGCCAGGAGGATAGACGTAGATTGGAGGCTTTTGAAATGTGGGTGTGGAGAAGAATGGAGGAAGTGAAATGAACCGAAAGGAAAACAAATGAGGAAGTACTAGGTGTGGTGGGCGCGGAGAGAGGTTTGTTGAGAGAAATCCTAAGGAGGCAGGAAAAATGGATGAAGGTTCTACTGATCGGCAGTGAGATGTTAAAGACTGTAATAGAGGGGAGAATTTTAGGTAAACGAGAAAAGGGTAGGAACAGGATAGGGATGTTGGACGGGATGAAGGGAGGAAGAACGTACACCGAGATGAAGAGGGACCTGATGTAGGGTAGGTAGCTGGATTGTGTTTAGTTAGGAGTCACAAAATATATATTTGGTAGTTTTTTCCATCCAAAACCTACATTAATCGGTAGATTACTTAATAATATAAACATATAAAACCATAAACACGGTAATCAAACCGAAGGTCGGTTTAAGAGGTGATGGTAGAGCTCATCCATATACCAAGCCCGACGGCGCGTGAATATTCACACATCAGGGTAGGGGGGCCAGTTCCTTACCCTGTGCCGGTTATGGTTTCCCAGGAAGACCTGGTACCCGAAAAATCAACCAGCTTAGGTGGAGCTGCAGGTGCCCAAATTGCCTTGCCCGGGAATCGAACCCGAGACTCTCCGGTCAGTAGTCCAACGCTCTACCCGCTAGACTACCGCGATCCTATAATATATATATATATATATATATATATATATTATTCCCTCCCATGGACTACAACCTTGTCGTGGTGGAAGGGCTTGTGTGTTCCGATGACCCCTAGAGCTGTGCTGGCGGGAGTAATAATAATTACTCCTGGAAGGGTCACCCATGCCAGATAGGTCGAAGGTTAGGAGCCAGACGAAAGGTAGTCCACGCAGCGTCTGTTCCTCAGTGAGGCGGCTGCAATAGCGTCTGACCCCAGTGGGGCGGCCATTAAGTGATGGTGTCACGTTAAAAACACTATTGAGGAAGGCAACGGGAAACCACCTCAATTATGATTCCCAAGAATATAATGATGGGCACTATAGATAATATGAGTCCTGGCAACTACGGGACTCGGCCCAAGAGGCCGTCTGTCGTGCCCGGCAGCGGGAGAGGCAAGGCTTCCGCGGTCGTCATCCCACGAAACCCTTGCAGGGAAGAAATAACTGCAGCAGGACAGAAGACTCAGAAGAAGGCGAAAGTAGTTAGAATAGGAACCTGGAACGTCAGGACAATGTTGAGGAGAGGCAAATTAGAAAATATTAAGCGAGAGATGGAAAGAGGTAATATAGATATTTTAGGTCTTTGCGAGGTGAGATGGAAGGATAGCGGGGATTACTGGAGTGACAATTATAGAGTGATATACAGCGGCGGGGACGAGAGCCAACGAGGGGTGGCCGTAATTTTAAATAAAGGGGTAGGAAGAAGCGTAGTCAACATAGAGCAAGCGACAGATAGAATTTTGCTCGTAGAGATTAAAGCAGAGCCGACGAACTTGGTCATTGTTCAGGTATACATGCCACCGAGCAACCACAAGGAGAAAGAAGTCGATAGGATGTATGATGAGTTAGAGGATATCATCGCGAGTGTTCCTGCAGGGAAACATTTGATTGTGATGGGGGATTGGAATGCGACGGTAGGCGAAGGAAGAGATGGTGGTGAGGTGGGGGACTATGGGTTAGGCACGAGGAATGAACGCGGGGAGAAAGCAGTTGAATTCTGCAGGAGACAGGGGTTAGTCATCACTAACACATGGTTTAGACACCACAAAAGGCGTAGGTATACATGGAAAATGCCAGGTGACTCTGAAAGGTATCAGTTAGATTATATTATGGTTAGGCACAGGTTTAGGAACAGTGTGATAAATTCGCACAGTTTCCCAGGAGCGGATGCGGACTCTGACCACAATTCTACATCTACTACATAAGTACCCTGCGAGCCACCAAAAAGGTGTGTGGCAGGGGGTGTAGCACCATGAGGGAAGGGTAAGGGTTGAGGGGGTTGGGAGTTAGGTGAGGAAAGGTGGGGGGAACCTGTAGGAAAAAAAAAATATATATACATATATATATATGTATATATACACACATACATATACATACATACATACACACATGTATACACATCCAAACACAATTTATTTGTTATGAAATGTAATGTTCGTTTCAAGAAGATAAGGCAAGGGCGGCGGGTTAGGAAATGGAATTTAGAAGCAGTAAATGGATTAACGAGGAAGGAGTATCAGGAGGCTGTAGAGAAAATGATGGATGACGGTAAAGAACTGAGTACTATCGAAAAAAAATGGGAATGTATCAAGGAAGGGATACTGGAAGCCGCTAAAGACACTATAGGAACCGTTAACGGGAAAAGGATAAGGAAACCATGGGTAACGGATGAGATGATTGCAAAGATGGATGAGAGAAGAAGATGGAAAAATGTAAACACAGAGTTAGGCAAAATGAAGTACAAAGAGTTAAACAATAAATTGAGAAGGGCCACAAATAAAGCAAAAGAAGAATGGTGGAAAACGCAATGCGAGGATATGGAAAGTTTACAGAAGAAAGGTGAAATTGGTGCTCTATACAGCAAGGTTAAGTTATTATCGGGAAGTAAGAAGGCAAGATCTGTGCTAACAGTTAAAGATAAATGGGGTAAGATAATAGTTGAACCAGGAAAAATCCAAGAGAGATGGAAAGAATATATAGAAACACTGTATGGTAAAGAACTTAGGCCGACAAGGTTAGACATAGAAAAGGAACATGACGTAGAAGAAGACAGCTTAGGTCCAGGCATACTCGACGATGAAATAGAAAGGGCATTAAAGGAGATGAAAGCAAATAAGGCTGTGGGGGTGGACAATATTCCTGTAGAAATGTTGAAATGATTAGGGAAAGGTGGGAAGAAGGCCATATATGGACTGATTCGTAGTATCTATGAGGAAGGAATCTGGCCGGAAGATTTTGTGAGGTCGGTGTTAGTTCCTATTCCAAAAAAGGCAAAGGCTTCGTCATGTGAGGATTACAGAACAATAAGTTTGATATCCCACGCAGCTAAAGTTATTCTCAGGACAAAAGGATAGAGAGTAAGGCAAATGATTACTTAGGGGATGATCAGTTTGGGTTCAGGAAAGGAAGAGGTACGCGTGATGCCATTGCAGTAATGAGATCACTAGTCGAGAGGAATATTGAATACAATCAGCACGTTTTTGCCTGTTTTGTAGATTTCGAAAAAGCGTTTGATAGAGTGAATTGGGAAAAATTAATGCGTGTATTGCAGAAAATAGGAATAGATTGGAGGGACAGGAGACTGATCCGCAACCTGTACATGTCTCAGACTGCTCAGGTGCGAGTGGGGAACGGAGAGTCCGGATGAGCAGTGTTAGGAAGAGGTGTAAGGCAGGGTTGCCCTTTGTCATCGGTACTGTTCAAGGTATATGTAGAGGAAATGATTAAAGAGGCATGGGAAGAACTGGAGGTAGGAATGAAAGTCGGTGGGGAATTCCTAAAATCGGTTAGGTTTGCTGATGACCAAGCATTAGTTGCTCAGTCAGCCAAGGGGTTGCAAGCATTGTTGAGTGAATTGGAGGTTCAGTGCGATAAATATGGGATGAGAATCAATATTAATAAAACAAAGGTTATGCGATTTTCCAGAAAGAAAAAGGCTAAACTAAATATTAAAATAGGCGGGGAAAAAATAGAGCAGGTAGAACAGTTTACATATCTTGGAAGTGTTTTGGACCAATACGGTCAAAGTGGTAGGGACGTAAGGAGAAGAATTGCGCTAGGCAAGGAGGCTTTCTCAAGGAGGAGGGAGTTGATGAGGGGGACGTTGAGTAGGGATGTTAAGACAAGACTCGTAAAAACTCTGATATGGAGCGTAGCTATGTACGGCGCGGAAACGTGGTCACTGAAGCAGGAGGATAGACGTAGATTGGAGGCTTTTGAAATATGGGTGTGGAGAAGAATGGAGAAGGTGAAATGGACCGAAAGGAAAACAAATGAGGAAGTACTAGAAATGGTGGGGGAGGAGAGGGGTTTGTTGAGAGAAATCCTATGGAGGCAGGAAAATTGGATGAAAGGCGTATTGAGCGGTAGTGGAATGTTTAAGAGGGTAATAGAGGGGAGAATGTTGGGCAAGCGAGGTAAGGGTAGGAACAGAATAGGGATGTTGGACGGGATGAAGGGAGGAAAGAAGTACACCGAGATGAAGAGGGACCTGATATAGATTAGTTTGCTAGGTGGGGAGTCACAAAATGTTTATTTGATAGTTGTGTCCATCCAAAAACCTACCTTAACCGGTAGATTACCTAAAAAAAATTTATATTTATAATTTGAACGGAGGAACGAGAGAGCGCTAGGGAACAAATTCACAGAGAAATACATGTTAAAAGGAACTAACACGTATTCCGAATTTTCGGAGGCCTATCCACCATCAACTTGGAGAGAATTACACATTTTGATGTTCAGAAATGTCAAATTTACACATATATATTTAATTCTAGCGCAAAAATGTATTTAAAAAAATAGAAAAAATTTGAAACTTCTGATGACTTACATTTTGGTGTTCCCAACCGCTTTCATCAGAGTGCATAGAGTAACTTCTTGTAATACTCTGAGGGTATGTATATATATGTACCCTGTATATGCAACTAATTTGATTTCGTTTCATTATTGAATTTGTTGGGTCACTAAGCAATTGATCATACATATGGTATTCAAGTGCGTAACGCTTCAGATGAACTGGAAACTCTCCTGTGTAATCTTTGACCCTTTAATTTCTTAAAATGCTCTCAATGGGAACTCGATCTTTAAAATTTTTGAAGATTAAACAAAAATATCTCTATGTGATGAATAATAACCATTGGTTTCGATGAACCTTTTTAATAGCCTCAAAGAGCATTCACCAATGTGCTGAAAGGCTGGCGATGTATGGGGCGCCTCATCGTCGTCGTCCTCTCGGGCGGCACTCGAGGAGGCGGCCACGTGAAATGAGGGCTGGTTCGAGAGGTGGGTCGGGGGTTGGGCCACCCGGGGTGGGTGGCTGGGTTCCCCCACCGGCGGAGGGAGGCAGGAGTTCCCTCTGGAGGAGCGGAAGTCGCCCATGACTGTGTGCTCAGTCCTTAGGGCGCGAGAACGGGGCGCGAAGGGGGAGGGAGGGCAGGGATCCGCCTCTGGGAGGTGGGCTGGTAAAGAACCATATCGCCGCCCCTGCGGATGTTGAAATAACGTCCTCTTCGGCAGGAGACCACTTTGTCAAATTTCACAGGATACCTAAAGCAAATGAAAATGATTTTTAGCACATGTTTACGCTTCATGACAATTTCTTCCCGAGACAGGAAGAGACTATTTAGTAGGATTTGTATAAGAATGCATATACGACTCAAATATTGGTGTATATTATATTACATAGAGAGATTAAATAGTCAATCATGGCCATGTTTCTTCTTATACCAGCATAAATAATTAATTTGTGACCATAAATTCTGATTTATTAAACAATTAGTTAAATTGAAGTTGGTTTTATATATTTACTGTAAAGTAACTGGAACCCTTTTGGTATTCATTTATTTCGCTTAAAATTTTAATCGATGTAAATATTCGCTATTTAAAGCATTAAATGGGTTATTAGCTATTGGTATTTCAACCGTTCTTCATTGTGTTGAGATAACTAGGAGATTTTCAGTGAAGTACTAGGATGTTTTATCATGTGGAGAACTAGGAGAATCTATATGGGAGAAGTAAATTGTTGTAAGATTCACTATTACACCTTCATCATTGAGTCTCTATAGCCAACAGCGTGGAAATTCTTTCATTGCAATTTTAGATTTGATCAGCTTCGTATTGAACAAAAAGAAGTTTATGTAACACCCGAGATTAATCTTGCGACGAAGTACTTTTATTTTGAGAGAGCATGAAATTTACTACATTCCTGGAATTTTCCATCTGTATACCGTTGACACGAAGTAATTTTAATTGAAAATGAATTCCATGCAAACACTTTTTTCAAATTAAGCTTACGAGATACTACACAGCACCCTGGTGTTCAGTGTGTAGCGTGATCCTGATTTATACGCATGTTGTCTTTGTTAACAATTTTCAAAATATTTAAATTCATTGTATTATTAAACTTCAGACTTTGTCATAAAACGGCTGAGTAATTAAAAATTAATTAACCAATCCCATTCCATTTCATCCATTACAGTTTTAAATAATTAAATATACCACTTTTTGCATTTCTTGTATTTTTGAAGAAAGTGCTCTTTCAAAATTACTCGCTTCAAATTTCAAACTTCTCAGAATTTTTGTTATTGAAGAAAAAGTGACAAATTCGAAACTGGTGCAAGGAAGATCTTTCCAATTCTTAATGATAACTTTTTCAAAGCGTTGTTAATGTACCATTAAATCCCCTTAAATAACTCCACCACCACAAATCATTAAACCTTTGACATGCTTGTCTCACCGTCTGCTTCCCTTAAAAGATACACTATTCCTAGTGCGCCTCGCTGTAATTTGTTCATTTGTGTATGCTATGTAATACGCGTAATTATTTCGTATTACAATTCCCGTAATTTATTTAAAGCTCTCATTCAAAGTTAAGCGTCAAACATCGTTCTTGTGTTCATTCCTCTGGCTGCCCGTTGCTCGTGACTTTAAATATAGTACAGGTGGGTTTTTCATCACCTAGGGTGTAAATATCTGTTTTACCCAATTTATTGGCACTGAGCCTTTTTAAATTGAACATATTTAGGACTATTGGACAGTGCGCAGGGTAGAAATTCAATAAGCAAACAATGGACACATAACATTTTTATGTATTGCAGGCCCTAGTTGAGCAGCCGAGGCTGCGGGGCGGATGGGTGTGCGTCGGAGGCGGGTGACGAGCGACTCCACTCCCTCGCCGCCCTTCCTCTCTAACCCCCCCCCCTTCGGGGAGCCACGCGCCCAGCGGCCCACCTTGAGGGGCGCAAGTCGCGCCAGGAGTGAGAGAGGGAACGTCTCTTTCGGTTACCATGAGTCGTCATATCGTTCCTCCCGCGCCGGAGAAGGTGATCATCCCGTCTCCCTTAAGGGGGAGTGATGGGAGGGGAAAGGCGAGGAAGGGGAGAGGGGGTCCTTTCAGTTCGAGATGTCGAGGGGGAGGGTGGGGGTAGCTCCTCCTCCGCCATTTTCACCGGCATTAAGGGGGACCCGCACACACACCGCCCCTGTCAACGCGCCGCTCCCCTCTTTTATGAATCCACCGGTTTTGATGACTCTGTTGAAGGTGTCGTTTAAACTCCATCTCTATATTTTTTCCCGGAATCACATTCCTCTCCACTCTCGCCCGCGCGACGGGAAATGATTTCTTGTTCAAGTTTTTTGTGTCACCAGAAAAGGGGCCTGTTGTGGTGATAAATAAGAAAATGAGTGCGAGGATGCAGGTACAGGAATAGAAAGTCGCTTGGCTTCACTCCTTAGTGGATAGGTTTGGAGTCATTCGCCTCCTTGTTCATTTGAGCTGTTTACGATTTGTGGGTAACCCGAGTAAGGGATTTCAAGAAATATATTTGGATAGCGCTGTTACGCTGCTTATTTACATTCATTTAGCCTATGGTTTACGTATAAGAATATTTTTCAGAGCTCTTTGGCAACCAGGTTATATTTATGACTCCATGATTATTTTAGGGATAACTCTGCAGTCTTAACACCATATTTGCAACGAATAAATCCCATGATTTGCATCCATAATGTCAATGCTATTTTATAATAAGGTAAGTTGGTAAGATAAACGTAAAAATTGGGGGACACATTCGTTGCGTTTGAACCCAAAGTTAGCTTAGTTATTTGCCATTTGAGAAAAACGGGAAAAATAACTTTCACATCACTTTTTTGAAAATATATCGAATTCACTTATGGTAGTGTTATGAAATTCTTGTCTTTTAAAATTATTTTATTATTATTGGGTAATCTACCGGTTAAGGTAGGTTTTTGGATGGACACAACTATCAAAAAACATTTTGTCACTCCCCACCTAGCAACCTAATCTATATCAGGTCCCTCTTCATCTTTGTGTACTTCTTTCCTCCCTTCATCCCGTCCAACATCCCTATCCTGTTCCTGCCCTTACCTCGCTTGCCCAACATTCTCCCCTCTATTACCCTCTTCAACATTCCACTACCGCTCAATACGCCTTTCATCCATTTTTCCTGCCTCCATAGGATTTCTCTCTACAAACCCCTCTTATCACCCACCATCTCCAGAACTTCCTCATTTACTTTCCTTTCGGTCCATTTCACCTTCTCCATTCTTCTCCACACCCACATTTCAAAAGCCTCCAATCTACGTCTATCCTCCTGCTTCAGCGACCACGTTTCCGCGCCGTACATAGCTACGCTCCATATCAGAGTTTTTACGAGTCTAGTCCTAACATCTCTACTCAACGTCCCCGTCATCAACTCCCTCCTCCTTGAGAAAGCCTCCTTGCCTAGCGCAATTCTTCTCCTTACGTCCCTACTACTTTGACCGTATTGGTCCAAAACACTTCCGAGATATGTAAACTGTTCTACCTGCTCTATTTTTTCCCCGCCTATTTTAATATTAACTTACTCATCCCATATTTATCGCACTGAATCTCCAATTCACTCAGCAATGCTTGCAACCCCTTGGCTGACTGAGCAACTAATGCTTATCCCATGGACTACAACCTTGTCGTGGTGGAAGGGCTTGTGTGTTTCGATGATCCCTAGACCTGTGCTGGCGGGAGTAAATATAATGCTCCTGGTAGGGTCACCCATGCCAGATAGGTCGAAGGTTAGTAGCCAGACGAAAGGTAGTCTACGCAGCGTCTGTTCCTCAGTGAGGCGGCCATTAAGTGATGGTGTCACGTTAAAAACACTATTGAGGAAGGCAACGGGAAACCACCTCATTTATCATTCCCAAGAATGTAATGTAATGTAATTATCAATAATACCCAAGAAAAAATTAATTAAACCCGGTTCTAAAAATATCCAGATTTATATCATCTTATAAAACCTTTTTACACCTGTGATAGAGTGCTAGCATTTAATGATCCATAGTAAAACAAGCATAAGTAGGTATTAGCTTAGGGAAAAGAAAGCGGTCAGTTCTGTCATCTACATTTCACGCTTTGATTTTGAAGGATGAACTACATTAAAGTGGAGATAAATTTATTTATTATTAAATTATTACTATATATTTATTATTATTTATAAATTAATTTATTGAATGCATTACGGAAGTTAGAAAGCATGCTTTGAGAAGCATAATCTCTTAGAATTTATTTTGATAACAATGCATCAATTCGTAGTTACAACATAATGTAATCTAATTTTGAAATTTATTTGCTTGTTACTTTACTATTACAATTGGAAGAATTCGCATACTGGGATGCTATAATTATAGTTTCACTCTGTTGTGGTGGCATTTTAAGCTACAAGTTTTAAACTACCCGTATATTAATTCTAATTGTTTATGTGTAATATTTGACAAAACCGATACCTTATAATAGGAGAATTAACGTACTTTTGCGGTATTTTATTGTGCATTCTAGCTACTCAGTTTAAAACCTTGCTTTGATAACATTCAAACAACTCATCGCAAAAAACGTATGTGTGTGCCATGCAAGATACATTTCTTTGCTTGACAAAGGCATTTCTCTCAACTCCGGCTTGATAAGAGCTCAGAAACTGACGGGGTCTATTCCTTCTGACTACGCACAAACCGGTAGAAACTGAGAAAGATATATCGCCTTTCCAAGAGTTCCTTCCTGTTTTCGAAATTTGTTTTTTCCTGGGGACGCATTACCATTCATTTTTCTCTTCCACTGGGGTGAAGAAGCTCTGAAGTGTTTTGTAAGACAGACTTTCTTCTGCACATTCACTCCTGCTCATCTCTCGTCTTCTTTACGGCAAGTCATATTGTCCCATTATTAGCAAAATCCTAAAGTAGAATGATTGTTGGGAAATGCAGTCACATGAGGAATACTCTAAAGATGATTGAAGATTCCTGATGATGAATCTTCAACGCAATTTAATGTAATTAGGAAAGAGAACAGTCGGACTTCAGCTATTAATTAATATCCAAATGTATTGCATATCTCATAAAATTATTAATTTTATTTTTATATTTTACTGTAATTAATTGTAAACGACAGCTTGGAAAAATTAGCCTACATAGAGCAGTTTGAATTGGATTCGTTAGAAAATAAAGTTTACCATTTCAATCAATCAGTAACGCGCTTAAATATTTCTAAGGGGCTTCAATTGCTCGCCGAAAGAACTTTCTAAGGGATTTTCTTTATATTTAATTTGACGGAGTCTGCATGTTTGGATACATCTAACATACCTTTCCCTCCATTTCGAGTCTGGTTAATGGATTTCTTCTTCTCTTACACTTCCTGCAACTTCGTAATTTATATCCCTTATCAACGTGGATTTTATCCTCATAATTTCTTTATCTCTCCTTCCCCATGGATCACAAACTTGTAATACGTAGTACACACGTAGTGGAAGAGCTGGTGCGTTCTACTGACCCCCTATAACTGTTCTAGCAGGAGCGATGAAATATGCTCCTGGTAGGGTCACCCGCAGGTCAAAGGTTAGGAGCCAGACGAAAGATAGTTCCCGCAGCGTCTGTTCCTCAGTGAGGCGGCTTTGAAGGTGTCTAACCCCAGTGGGGCGCCCATTGAGTGATGGCGTCATGCTAACAACACTATTGAGGAAGGAAACAAGAAATTACCTCAATTATTTATCTATTATGGTGATCATAAAACTAGGTATAAGCTGTGGCAACTTTAGGGTCCGGCCCAATCAACCGTGTGCCCAGTAGCGTGGGAGGAAGGCTTCCGCGGTCGTCATCTCACGAAATCCTTGAAAAGCAAAATCACTAGCAACAGCACAAAAGACACAGTGGAAGAGGACCAAAATAATTCTAATTGGAGCTTGGAGCGTAAGAAATATGTGTAAAGTATACGGAAAATATGAAATATAAATTGCGAAATGGTGAGAGGAAATATAAATGATTTAGGGCTGTGCGAGGTGAGATGAAAGGATAGGAGGGATTATGGAGTCATAATTACAGTGTAATATTCAGCGGAGGGGAATAGAGCCGGTGTAATAGCTGGTGTAATGTTAAACATAAATATAGGAAGAAATGTAGTAAATGAAGGACAAGAGAGTGATAAAATATTATTGAAAGAAGAAAATGCTGAATCAAAGAACTTGGTCATTAGTCTGCTGTACATGCCACTAAAATATTATGCGTAGAGAGAATAAAATAGATTTCCATTAATATTATCGATTAGAGGAAACATTCATGAGTGACCCCGAAGGGAAATATTTGACATTGATGGAGCTCGACGTTAGCCAAAGGAGGTGATGTTATATAGTTAGGGGACTAAGGTTAAGGATTTAGGAATGACCGCGTCGAAAAAGCAATTCTTCAGTTGTGCATGAAACACGGAATAATCACGGAAACAGGAGACATGAGTTTCACAGGAGCACCCCCCCCCACCACACGCCCTCGCGACATATATCACAGACCATGCATGCACAATCACAGTTATTACACCTCTCCACAAATATCAGTACTGTGATGCACTCGAATAAAGTATCACACGAAAGAAGGTACGAGGGTAGGCTGAAAATCAACGCACACATTCTTGTAGGCCACAAACAAATTGACCTTCAGAAGCGCTCTTGGTGGCATGTGGACTTAACATTTCCCCTCAACACGCATGCGCAGGTTTGAGGTCGTTATATTCATCCCGTGTATTTTGAGAAGCGGAAGTATGGAGACGTGTACTAGTGCTATGTCAACGCGAGTAAAACAGCATGCTGTTATCATCGTGATGTTATTGTGCATGTGTGCATTAGTTTTCAGCCTACCCTAGTATTCACATGAAAGAATATTCAATAGCATCATTTGCTCAATTTATACGGGAATAATGATATACTTAAATATGGGTCTATTTAAAATTCATGCAGGATATCGACAAAATATATTCACTACCAATATCAATTATCCACTTCGCACCGCCGACCATATCTATTTTGACCTCTAATCGCACGAGGAAAAAATTAAATTTCAGATATATCCGCTCCACTGTCTCTCTCCCTAAGTTTACGATGAAACGGGATGGCCATCTTGTAATTGCTAGTTCGTTTGTGAGACATAGTCAGGAGTTGTTGAAGAAAAATCAGCACGGTTTCCGAAAGGGTAGCTCCTGGGTGAATGCCTATATAAAGATAACAGAAATTGCGACAATCTACCTCCGACCTGAGGACGCCGACAGGAGTACTGGTGAAACCACTGTTAGCTCAAGTCAGCAAAGGTGGCGGACTCCAAGAGGGATGGAAAAGCTAAGTTGTTTATTTTTCAATTTCAATATGAAAATTTTCCACCAAATCAAGCCAGAAACTATTTTATTGGTGGATATCCACCAAACATGCCGAAATCATGGAATTAACACAACGGAAACCTAATAACGGACCAGAAAATGTATCGTTGTCCAGTATTTGTCCATTAAAATCCAGCTTTAAGTGATAAAATACGTGCTCCAATTAAAAAGCTTCATCTAAATTTGTAACTTTTCATCCCTTTAAGTATTCTCTTTTCCATTGCTCTCATCCGTCACTCCTGAAATTAGATGTTCGTAAGCTCACTTGCAGATCTGCTATCGTTAATGTTTAAAATTAGCTTCATAGAGAGGATATTTTCATAAGCCATTTTGCAAAAAAGTAAATTATTGGGCCGTGGGTTGAAAAATAAAAACAGAAATTTCTTCACCTTAATGAAATAATGCAAATTTTGAACACATTTGAATTACTAATGGCTGCTAGGATGCGAAGAGCTGGAAAGTTATCAGTTATATTATTTAGAAAATGGCAGTAGTTGACCGGAACTAATGAAAAATTCAATGGCTCACCGTGAAAATAGTATCCCGTTCCGTCTGAACATTACTAATTTGGGATGGAGTAACTCCATAAAAATCCTATAAACATCTTTTAGTGTCCCAGAGACCGACCAGATATAAATGCAGCAGAAATATTTTTTCGTTTGAACGTAGGTGATAAATTTTCTCGTATTAAGGCATCGGAGGTATTGTAAATTTCAGTTCCGTTGCTTAAGTCCAGAGTACACGACTGTTTTGAAATAAATGACGATAGAATTTTTGGGATTATTTTGCACACCTTATGCGAGTCGTAGTGACCTCATGCGAATGAAGTTCAAGTGCAAAGTTATTCGTGAAGAAATCCTGGTTTTTCGTCCCTCTCCACGATCTCTCACCTTCTTGCCAGCGGACGCCTGGGGTCACGCAGCCGACCCCCCCCTTCCCCCTCGCCGTCCTCCGCACTCCTCCTCCCTCCGGCATCTCGCCCCCGTCACTCCACTCCACTTCCGCCGTAACCCCCACCCTCCTCCGCCCCCGCACTTCCTCCACGCCCGGCCACGCAAACCCCTCGCCCGACTCCCTTTCTCACATCACGCATCACGCTCCATTCACTAGCTCCTGATTCTGATTTATCGCTCACGACTCCTGAATGCGTGATTTATCGTACGCATTACTCACGCGGGAGGTTGGATATTCGTGCGTTTCGCATTCGTACTCTTCTTTCTCTCTTTAGTAATCGGTGTTTAAAGCTTTGTTTCAAGCGATTAGTCCAATTTGAAATTAGATCAATAATTTCGGATGGTTTGTAAATCGTACCGCGATATTGCAGTTTTCAAATCATGACATTACATAGCTCTAAAATATTTCATAAAAGGATAATTTTGAAAATTTTGTAGAGTTAATGCGATTTGAATTTTCTACAGTTTCCACTGCTCTTAATTCAAGTATGAAGAATCAATTATTCTCTTCCATGAGGCGATTGCCTCATTCTCCTCACCCCTTCTTCATCAGGTAAATTTGACCTTACTCCAGCATGGTTTTTTGTTTTTTTTTAAAGCGTCATCCAAGTGGCAAAACTTTAGAAAGGTATGGCCTAGAAAAACGAAAAGAAAGGCTTTTCGCATTATGCCAACGGTGAAAATTATTAGTGAAAAATAAGATCTTCTTGAATTAATCACGAAGGCAAAATATGTACAAGATTCCAGGAAATCAGAGAGGATACTAGATGCTTTGCATGTTTTCCAGTTTCTCCGTCCATCCCTTGTCTCTCTCTGGCTGGGGGGGGGGGGGGGAGCACGCCTCCGCTGCCTGCCTGCTGCGGTGTGTCACATTCCTAACCTGTATCCATGGGTTGCATGCCCATGTGATGGTAGAATTTCCCCTTCTTACTTTTCAATTCTTATCTCCATTATTGAATAGGATTATTATTTTAGAGGCATTGGATAGATTTTTACTAAATTTTTAAGTGCATGTGTATGTTAGTTGATAATATGTGTATTCGCATGCCTCTAAGTTTAAAATATTTCCGTATGAATATGTACGCTTCTGTGAGTGTAGGTTTGCATGAATATGTTCATTTTGCAAGTGGTTTTATTCTTTTTTACGGGTGGTGACCTAACACCCATCGCCACACGCCCCAGTGGCGGCTGGCGAGGTATTATATCGATGTTGATACAAACTGACAGCATAATCGTAAACCAGAGATTAAGGAATCACGTGCAGGACTGCAAAAGCTTCCCATGGGTGGATATCGACAGTGACCATAATTTAATGGTAATGGAGAGCCATCTGAAATCCGAGAAGATGATGAATGCTAACCGGAGGATTGAAAGCCGAAGGAGAAGGCTTACGGGGAATAAAGATTATTTTTAGTAACCGTGAGGAAAAATATAGGTCGAAGCAAACCTTATAAAAAAACTTTGTACCTTGATAATATGATTGACATTATGCAAGAGAAAAGAGAGAAAAATAACTCAAGTGAAAAAAATGAGGGGAGACAGAGAAAGTAAATGAAAAACTGTAGCACGAACTTGCCCAGGGAAAAGTTACAAAGGCTTGCAGAACCATGAGATACCATTTTAATGAATGGAGAGCAAATATAAATTCCATTTATAATGAATTAAAATGGCGAGAGTCTTACTGATGATGAAGGCAAAGCGAAGTGATAGAAAGAATAACTTGAGAATATTTTTGATGAAAAAGAAACGCTTGCAATAACGTTGTTAGAAGAGAATAATGTCGACGCTGATGAGATGAAAGACGATGTACTTAGATCTGTCTTTAAAATATCTGTGAATAATCTTAGATAAATCGCCGCAACAGAGAATGACGAAGCTTAAACGAGACGAGAAAAGTAGATTGGAGGTGAGGCAAATGTGGCACTAGGGAAGAATTCTGAAAATAATCTGTAAAGAGTGGAAAGTCCTCAGATGATATATGAGAAATCGGCAAAGGAAAATTTCAGTTGAAGAGTCGATGAGGGAATGAAGAGATTGGCACAGGGACAGGACGGTTTCGAGACCAGCTGCAAACCATTCTTCGAATCGATAATGCGTGATGATGCTCCATAGCGAATAAGGAATTGAGTGTCGGAAGTCTCAGGAAATAGCTCTCACAATCTTATTTGCCATGAAGAAGGAAAAAGAAAAACGGTGTCTTCCCTGAAACCCAAAATAATAACACCAGGAGTTACTCAACAAACAGTGAATGGGAATTTGCCATCTTTTACCTTTCGTATGTACACCGCTTCCCATTCAAGCCTCTACTCTTTGAATGTCAACATTCATTCACCAAAAGCTTTTTCTCTCGACCCCTCTCTGGACGGAAGGGAAGAGATGAAGTCTTCATCTCAGCTTCCGTGACCCTTCCATCCCCGTATTGCCACATGACTCCCGACTCTAAAGTTTTGTTTGCGTATTTTACGGCCTAAGAGACAGACACACATATCACGAAACCTTTTTTTTCAGATAGAAACACGTGTGAGGGCGTGAGGAATGTGAGGCACAGGGGTTGTGCGATGAGGTTTCTTGAAGATGAGACCTAGAAAGGGGCTTGGGGAAAGGGGAGGAGGGTTGGCGGTGGCCGAGAAGGGGGACATGGAGGCGTCCGGATTTTGTTCGGGGGTCGCGGAAGGGGAGAAGAGATAGTGTAGGCTGCCCATGGGCGGACCTAAGGTCGCACGGAGGCTAAGGACTCCAGAGGCCCCTATCTCTCCTCCCCTCGCAGGGACGGCTCGGGGGCGAGAATAAGCTGAGGAGATAATGAGATGAAGGAAGGGAGTCTTCGGGTGTCGCAGCGGGGTGTATTGGGGGTGAGGAAGAGGATTAGGCAAGGGAGGGTGGGCTAAAACGGGCGGAAGGGAGGCGGAGGGCCGGGGAAGCTGTAATCTCCATGGTGATGGGTGAAACGAGAGAGGGAAAGAAGAAGCGCGGACATTGATCGCCGAGTACGAGTGGGAGTGTTAGCAGTGAAGCCAGGAGCACCAGGTTAACGCTCGCAGGGTACTGTCTAATGCTTGGCTTGCTGCAAATTATTACATTCCTATCATAACCATAAAGTAGTACCTTAAAATGATTATATTATAAGCAGAATTTTCTTATAAAAGACACCTAAAACCTTTACTTAAATGAATAAGTTATTTTGGCAGTGAAGAAATGATTTAATGTCGACATTTATTTATTATTTTCTAGTATAGTGATGCCTTATTTTAAATATTACTATGGAGAAGTACAAAAAAACAATATAACCTCTTCGAAAGAAGATATTAATTAAATTAAAAGAAACAATAACCAAGTTGTGCTATGAAAGGTCTACCCCGGGGCAAATATAAATAGCGATATCGACCTGGCGGTTAGGTACAGTCGACTAGCGTCTGACACGACTGACCCCAAAGGTAGCTAGACTGAAAAACAAGAAAATGCATATGGTGACACAGGAATACGGATGAAACCCAAAATCACAGGAGCAAAGGCAAACAGGAGAAGGTTTTACTGCAACATCTTCTGGAAAATTCTCATCATCTACTGGAAAATCACCAGAAGATGATGTAGTTACATTGAAACCGGTCGTATTAATAAAAAAAATTTATTTTGTGGAAAATTGCCAATTTTAATTAGTAAATTGATTACTGTATATCCATGGACCCCGATATGTTCACCAGAAGCTTTAAGTAATGTTGCATTCCTTTTAACATTTTTTGATGATGATGTAATATGGCTAATTGTCAAACTTTAGTTTTGGACGTGAGTGAATGTGATATTTCACAAAAATATTATCTTTCGAGCGACATGAATGATTTTCATTGCGTAGAAACCTTCAAATTTTAGGCAATAAATGTTGAATCATGATCTCATTAGTTGCTTGGTCTCAATCTGTAGATTACAATTTAATGTACTAATTGAATTCATTTAATTACTTTCCTTTGCACTTTATTTTTATTCTCTAAGTTACACAAATAAATCTCTTTCCGCGTCAATGAACGGAATGCAGAGAACCTTTTCCGTTGTTTTAGATTAGATGGAGTCTAGGCAAAAGAAATTTCAACGTTTTATCTTCACTAAACCTTGCTTTTCTAATCTTTTCGCTGTAATTTGAGGTGGGACACTTTTTCATATGGTTTTGTCCATTTAGAACTAGCACGGCAAGCGCGGTAAGGAGTCTTCGGAGTACTCTTGCACGGTCTTCGTCAATGCTGATTGGATCTCTTCTATTGACAGAAATCGGGTTCCTTTCAGGGCTGCCTTAATCCGAGGGAACAAAAAGAAGTCCGCGGGATGACGTCAAGAATATAGGGGGAGTGGGGTAGCGTTGGCACCTGATATTTAGCCAGGAACTCGCGGAGTCGTAGCGCGTTGTGGCAAACACCTTGGGCACAAACTTGGCGCACACTATCCTCATCGCTTAATCTTCAGTAACAATGCGAAACACAACCGTATACGACAAGTTCAGTTCATTTGCAATCATCTTGATACTCAATCGACTGTCAGAGCCCAGCAATCGCCGAACACAAGCCACATTGTTGTCGGTTTTGATGGTTGACAGCCTCTTCGTCGTGAACCTCTTCCCGGGCCTCCTTAAAGACCTTTAACCATCTCTAACTTTTTAGTAGAATAGAGCAGAGTCCTCATTACCCTCACGAATCATTTTGTTAATCTTCTGAAGAGATTTTTTCAATTCAGCGCAAAGCTTAGTAATTACGTAACGTTGCCCGATCTTCGATTGTGATTCTCGTACTTCGAGTGATACGCCCTCACAGTAATGGCAGGAATCCAATCGATAGCATACTCTATAGAAGAAAGAATAATAAAATACAATTCAGAAATTAAAGAAGTCTCCATAGAGGATATTATTTAAATATATTGGAAAGGTGAAGCTAAAATAAGAAAATAATAAGAAAGAGATTTTTGGTAGTTTGGGAAAGAGAATGGGAAAAAACAGAAAAAGACAACACCATCGAAAACTTCTTTCCAAACGTCAAGAAAAGAATGGAAACTCCATTTTACACGAACAAATACTTCGATACACAGATATTAAGATCCCACGATTGAGCGGAACTGGGGAATTATAGGCCATCACGTAAAATGGAGTGTTGGGAAACTTTCACTCCTTTCCCTTTCCATCGAGACCCGCGTCCGCCTCGTCAACCAGATTGTCTTCCCGATGCTGTGGTATGTAGCCCCTACCCCCTAAATACTTTATTAGACCCACCAACCAAATGATCTGGAACGACTACGTGAAGAAAGTGTCCTGCAACCAGCTCTATGGCCCGTTTGAGCTGGGTGGTCTCCATTTAACAGATCCAGCTCTAAAGGCAAAGGTGGTCTACGCGAAGCTCAGCCTGCGAATCCTCGGGGGTGACGGCACGTGACGCAAGGCACTCCTCAAGGCGTATTGTAGGAACTCGCGCGCGACGAATGCCACCGGAAGGCATTTGAAGAAACGGAAAAGGTCGCCTCACTCCTGAGGGATGGAGAAACAATTAGGGTCAAGACCCTGTATCTCTGAGAGCTTGCCGAGCAGGGAAAAAAAGACATCAAAAAGAACGTTATCTTGGAAAAACGAGGTGACCAGCAGGGCGAACGATGAGACACGTAGTCGAATTCTCAACGCAATCGCAAACACGTCATGACGAGGGAAGTGAGGCGCCACCTACAACAAGCCGATTCACCCCTTTGTCCGTCATCCGGTCGAATAGAAAACGTCGCGCATCTGATTCTTGGCTACGACGAAAAACTCAGAGAATGGAAAGCCCTGTAAAAGATATACAAAACCTCGGCGTGTTCGGTGGTGGTGCCATTGAATACATAAATCTGATCACCGTGAACTTTCAGCTCTTTCCGAGTTTCAAAACTCTAATAACGGCCACCCTAGTCGTGGAGTTCATACAATTAAGAACATCGAATAAACATTCGACACAAGTTTTGCAAGCATATGTGGAACGGATGTGGCCCCGCTGCCAGACACACTTCGCCCGTGGTTGAAGAGTTGCTGTACAGAATGTGATTCAAACTAATCGATAACCCCCACCATAAATAATGGATATCTTGTGAGCCCTGCCTCATTATTTCCTTCCACAGTATTGCATATGATCACAATTGTATATTCGGGTATATGGATGTACGTATGTCTGTATATCATACATATGTGTATATGCAGCATATATCATATCATACATGTGTATATGCATATTTATGTTGTATGAATATGTTTATAAATATCTTTATATGAGAAAAATATGCTGTAACCATTACCTATAAGCTGACATTGTGTATAATTTAAACACTTGCTGTGTAACGTATGTACCAGACTGAATGAACATTAAATTGAATCATAGCTCAAGTGATTAGAGCATCGGCACGGAAAGTAGAAAGATCCGGTGCTCAAGTCCCGGTCAAGGAAATATTTTTGCGCTTGTGATCTGCTCGATTCCGCCTTCCCCACCTCTCTTGTGTTCGTCCTATATATGTGTTCCCATCCCTTTTCCTTGTATATATTTTCATGTAATTGAATGAATATGATATACATAAATGTGCATGTACATATTGGTAATCTATATAAATTCAAAAACACAAATAAATTCAAAGCCACTCACACACATTTTCCAGCACTCAGTAATCCATGAGCAGCCCGAGTAATAAAAGTTCTCAATGTCATGCTACATAGGTTTGGTGGAACCTTTTCATAGTCACCCAACTGGATTTATAATATTTTAGAAATGATTTGAGTCCGAGGATAAAAGCGAGGAGAATACAGCACGGTGGGTTATAGGGGGTGACTCGGCATGATTCAAAGGCATGACGTTTTAATTCCCTTCCGGTGACATTTCAGAGAATGGTTTTACAAAGGAGAGATTTAACATTTGAATGTATCTGGCTTATTTTTCCAACTTTCAAGATTAATGCCAGCCACTTATTGTGAGGTTTATCTGGATATGAGGGTTAAAATGGTATCCCTTAGAATTTGTTTCCGTTCGAAGATGACGTTATTTTGACTTGATCCGGGATCGCAAAATCCCTGTAGACATTTCTATTAGGGTTATCGTATATTCCTTTGAAATAGGTTTAGTGACCGTAGTGAAAACGCTCAAAGCACATTTTAAGAAAAAAAGAGATAAATGAATTTCTGACTGCGGCATTGTATTGTTGTCCTAGCACGCAGAGTGACTCGGCTCAACTGAAAGTTCTTTTAAAGCATAACACATTTTAAGTTATTTTACCCTGCAAGCCCCAACCCTGGAAGTATGGGTTCAATAACCAGCCATTCTAAAATTGATGAAATTTAGTGCAGGGTATCACTGCATTTTCTGGAAAAATACATACACTTTTGGAATGAATGTATTTTCAGCACTCCGCCTTATAACGTAGTGTTTATTTGATGCATTACGCAATTAACTAGTATTGAACTACTAAATTTAGAGTCTGGTACATTATTTCAAATTAGAATCCAAGTTAAACACACCCGGAAAAAGTGAAGACGATCGAATATTGTCGACGCACCGGACACTTAAGTTGTCCGTGGAAAGTTATCAATTATTTAATAAATACATTTTCAAGGAAAATTTGAGAAGTATTTGATTCCTAGAATCATTTGTAAAAACTCAATATCCTTTATAGTTTAACTTCACGTTGGACCTCGAAAAATTAATCAAAATCAAGTATAATTTAAAAGGATACACTAATTTTTGTTCGGCACATTATGACTCAGCATGTATTCTAAGTATCATTGCAGTAAATGAAGATTTTTAAACCATTTTAGAATGGATTCCAATTGCCTGCATGTTGAATCCACTTTGATGATTAAATATTGCATATAAGCTCTAGAGATGTTACTTTCGCTCATTCTTGGTCCCTCACCTATTCAAACCAATATCATCACGGTAGTAATTAACACAGTTGCTGCGATAAAACTTTGCCTTCTCGCCGGTAAATTCCATATTGTTCTCTTAAAGAATGCCTCTACCATTTTTTCCCTCTCAAGCCTTGCTTTTATTGATGCAACCTCAGTTCTGAGCAAAGATTGTGCGTAGGGAAAAGGGGGAGGGATTTGGGAAAGGTAAAAAGAAGAGGTTTATTCCGAATCAGAAAAAAATGCCAAGGGTAGGCTCTCGAAAAAAGGGTGCGTAGGTGAAGCCCGTTGCGGGTTGCCGGGGGTGTGTGTTTGTGTGTGTCCGTGTGCTGGGGGGGGAGGATGAGGTGGCAGGGGGAGAAGGAGGGTGGTGGGATTGGGGTGTGCTCGTTCCCGAGGGGTTGGGGCCGGAGAGAGAGGAGGGTGTCGTGTGCTTGGCGAGTGAAGGGCGGGTGGAGTGGGGCGCGCGACCCGCCGTCCCCTGATTGGCTGTCTGCGGGAGGGGTTTTTCGGCTTGGAGGATAAAAGAAGGGGGACTTCCGGTGGGGATCGGTCCGAGGACTTCATCTGCTCGGCAGCACCTTAAGAGAGGAGAGAGACTTAAGTCAAAGAAAAAGTGCGAAAGATTGGAGACGGGTGTCTCAAAGAGGATATTTGGTGGGGAATGAAGAGACGAGGGGGGTGGGGAGGGAGGGGGCATTGGGGTGGCGAGGGACTTCTTCTATTTGAGTAGCGTTACAAATTACTTTGCCGGGAGGGACCCGGATGATGTGGGAGGCGAGTACAAAGGAACGGGAGGGATGGAGGAGATGATGGGAAGGGAAAGATGAAATTATGTCCCGGGAGCTGGTGAGGGGTTTTCGAGAGGGAGGGATTGGGGAGCCTGAGCGCTAAGAGCGGCGACCTCACGAGTTTCCTTCGGTTGCGAAGGGCTGGCTGCTCAAGTGAGAGGCGCGCACAGACCCGTGTTGCTCTTATGGACCGTGAAGTTGGACATTACGTTAACATAAGCCGCGAGGGCCCATTTGCTGACAGAGATTTGGCGGCTACACGTTTGTGTTTCCCTCAATCGACTCGCCGTATCCCTTTAAACGTACCTATCTTTCCTTATAGGACTTATTTCACCATTTCTATTTTTCGATATTTCACTCTCGTTTTTTTCCCTCTTATGTTAAAGTTTAACTTATCCACATATGTGTATGTATGTATGTTGGTGTTGCCCATAATTATACATATTTATAAAAATGAATAATGCTTATAATATGAAACTAGCTTATTATATGTTTGGAATTACGTTTTATTTTTGTATTATTCATCATTGTGAAATTTCAAGAAGTTACATCTGAAACGATTAGTTATATATATGTAGAATATTTCTTGCTTTTATAGGTAAACAACCGGTAAATGTAGGTTTAAGATGCATAAAATCAACAAATACATATATTGTCTCTACTAACAAAACCCAACCAGACATCCTATTCTGCAGCAAAACCCTCTTCAATTCTGTATACTCTGTACCTCTTGTATTTCCTTCCTCCCCTCACTCCGTCCAACAACCCTTTCCCTATTCCTGCTCCTTCGTCGTTCGCCAAGCATTCTCCCCTTTATCACATTCTTCAACGTCACACTGCCGATCAATATGCTTCACATCCATTTTTTTCTCCTTATGAATACACCCAGCAATCGTTTCTCCTCCCCTTTCATACCTTTCTCATCATTTGTTTTTTATGTCTGCCCACCGTACCTTTTCCATCCTTCTCCACACCAACATTTCAAAAGCCTCTGTCAACGCCTATATTCTGTTTTAAACTCCATGTTTCCGAGCCTCACCATTCTACGCTCCAGATCAAAGATTTAAGGGGCCTTTATTTAAAATCCTTATTCAATGGCCTTGCCTGTTTTGACCATTTTGGCCCAAAACACACCCGAAATACGTTAACTGTTCCACCTGCTCTCGTTTTTGCCCTCCATTGTTAAAGTTTAACTTATCCATATATGTATAACACAGGCCAACAGTGTTTTTGGTGCCGGAGCTTTCAATGTTGATTTAAAGAACAATTGGGGTCCTGAATCCAATTATGACACTAGTTTTTTCCTATCAGCTATAGTTTTCAAGATATAGATATGTTGTTACTTACGTAAAAAAATCTTCTACAGGATGATATGGGAATATTATATTAACAATTATTAATATATTATAATTATTATAATATATATATATATATATTATAATAATTATTATATATATATGTGTGTGTATATATATTATTATTATTATTATTATTATTAAAATTTACATGTGCAAATAGACAAATGTCAGGCGGCACACAAGTCCCAAGTGTTACAATAAACTTACCTTGGAAAAATAACATGGTTTCTGAAATACAATCAACATCACAAAAGATAATACATAAAATAAGTCTGAAAAAAGAAAAAAAATACACTTTAAGGAAATTTCCAAACACCAATCTGTAGTACATAAAAAAAATCCCCATTTCATTAACATTTGTTTCCCAATCAACAAGAAAAAAAAATTTAGCTATTACATTTAATTTTATACAACACATCAATCAAATGATTACAGAAGTTGTTTACATCTTTTCTTAAAAGTTTGGACTCTGTTTGTTAGGAAAGGGCTTAAAAATTTGTGCAGGTAAATTGTTCCAATCAACAATTGTTTTATTTAGAAAAGAAAATTTCTTTTTATTCGTTCTTTGTGCCCGGCATTTTACCTTAAAATTGTGGTCATTTCTCCCTATAAAATTCGGGTTCCCCGCCTCTTTCCTTAGATCTGCCCAAGCCTTCTCCCCATTCAGAATGCGGAACATTCCACAAAGTCTGCTTACTTTCCTTCTAGTTTGTAAAGGATCCCAGCCCAACGTTTTTAGCATGTCAGACACACTATCCATCCTCCTATGCTTCCCCAGTACATATCGGGCAGCCTTTCTTTGCACCTTTTCTAGTTTTTTGATTTGTCCTTCTTCATAAGGGTCCCATACTAGAGAAGTGTACTCCAAAATTGGTCTTACCAGGGTCTGATACGCCTTCTCCTTAGTTGCTTTATCGCTCCCTTTGAGGTTTCTCATGACCCAATGAAGAGTTTTCAAAGCTTTCTTAAAAATGTAATCCACATTTAGCCCCCACCCTAAATCCTTGGTTAAATATACACCTAAGTATTTGCAACTATCACTTCTAGGAATGACATTTTCTGAGAATTTATATTCCCTATTGTTTCCATTTACCTTGTTACTAAAGGTGATGGATTTGCATTTGCTAACATTAATATCCATCCCATTTTTTGTCACCCACTCCGCCATTTTATTAATGTCCCTTTGAAGTATGTCGCGGTCTCTGTCATTTTCTATTTTCCTATAAATGATACAGTCGTCTGCAAAAAGTCTTATCTGAGAAATAATATCTACTGGGAGATCATTTATGTATATTAAAAACAAGAGCGGGCCAAGTACGCTTCCTTGTGGGACACCCGATGTTACCCTTGTCTTTTCAGAATAGACTTCTCCTAATTTGACCCTTTGTGATCGACCTTTCATGAAATTTTTGACCCACGAGATTACTCTTCCATCAGTGTGCAGTGGCAATTGGCCCATCTTTAGCACTAAGAGATCGTATATATATCGTATATATATATATATATATGTGTGTGTGTGTGTGTGTTTATCAATTTTTCCTAAAGCACACTTCGAAGATAATCTGCATAAATACTGAGGAGGGAAAAAATATTTGTAATTGAAAACCAATATTTCCAGATAATTTATGATATCAATTTTTTCCCCAGGATATTCCAAATTAACCAACAATGGTGAAAGTTTATCTAACGATTTGTAAACAACGTCGGTATTTCTTTGCAAATTTTTCCATCACTTCCAAAATCTATACATAACATACATGCTCTGATCGATTCTTTATTTTATTCAGCCAAGTTAATATTATCTTACCACGTACGTCCATGGTGCTGTGGTTCAAGGTATGCGATTTAAGTTGACCTGAACTTTTCACCACGTAGATTTGCGAGGAGAATGGGGAGTGGTAGTAGTGAAAATCCTGGTTGCTGAAGTAATGTACACAGTCATAGTCAGTGGGGTGAATTCATAATGCTGGCATGGAAATTCCAGAATTTCATTGATGCCTGTGGATAATCCGAGAGGCTAAGGTCAAGTTCCGTTGAATGCCCTTCGGACCGCGAGATGAGACAACTAGTGTGATGGACGGCTGCTAGAAACGTAAAATGGAGCAACCCCCTGGCGGCTAGTAGATAAAACAAGAGAATAAAACTCCGGCAGTCCCCCCGGTCCGTCAGTTTCGATAACCGATTGACGGCTGAGGGAGGATCTGGGAGTGGGCAAGTCTGCCTCCTGCGACGTCGCTACATATGTATAGGAGACAAGGCTCATCTATCTCTCCGCTGTCGTGGATCGGGGTGCGGTTCCAGGGGCGGAGGGGAGCGAATCCATTTAAGAAATCCGTCCACCTCTCGCACGATGGCTGGGAAGGCGTCTGTGTCTGCGTCGCTGGGAAGGAGGATGTCAGCGGCACGATGGCGCCGTATTTGGGAAAGAGGCAGGAAAGGTCGCGGAGGAGACATTCGAAGCACACACCTCTGCGCTTACGCTGCCCTCTACCACCACCAAAATGACAACGCGGTAGTCATTATGGCTTCACATTCAGTGTCATCATCAATTGGTACGGAAATTATTATTCATTTATTATTCCTTCAATCTTATATATTTAATCCAATTCAAATTTTATAATGCATAAAAATATTTCCTGCATCTCTCATTATTTTGCCAGCTCTCTGACTGTACCTCTTCCGTATGGAAAGACAAAAAAAACCGTCACTTCTATATTCTCCGTTTACTTCCCCATATATAACTCAATATTTCCATTTTATATTCTTTTCTGCTCCCATTACCGGGTGTCGGATGCAAGGCTACTTTAGAGTCTCTGAGCAGCAGAATAGCACTATGCAAAAGAATTTTCTCACCAGACTTTCTATTGCTAAAAAATAATATCTTCTTTGTATTTTCAGCTGTCCATTCACCTAAACAGCCAAACCTCAGTTTAAGGTTTTTTCTCTTTTTATGAAAAAAATACTCCTATTGTTCCTTAAAAAAGGAAATGTGAAACACTTTCCAACCATGGAAATATGTCAGCTCACGATCAGGGGTGACCATGATAGTGCACGTTAGATTTTGAAAGACAACAAACTGTATCTGACATGCACAATCGTGGTCAGCCCTGATTGCCGGCTTATATATTTCCATGATCATCCCTAAATATATCTCGTTATCGTTGTACATTAACAATCTCCACTTGAGTTATAAATAGCTAGTAGTATTTTCTTTGAATGATATATGGTATTTCTATTACGATTTAATAAAAAATAGTACAAGTAATTAGTTGAAAAAAACCCACGAAAAATAGTTGTTATTAATTCTACGGAAACGGTTATTGTGTCCAAGGTCTTAATTTTCAATGTCCTAAAAACACTATTTAATTGCTCGTTCTAAGAATTAAAACGAATAATAAACCTGTTATCGTAGAATATCGATTTTGAATTTTCAACGTAACAGGTTATGAAAAGTTACTCGTTTTAATTATTTATTATCTAGATCCGTTTTTGTGTAAATAACGAGTTGATAGCCAATTATAGAGACGTTTCGAAAGCTAAAAAAGTGAAAACCTTGTAACTGAACTATCAGTAGAACTACTTGTAATGACCTTCATCCTACCGAACGGAATGAATGGAATTTTTATCAAATGATTTTATCCAGGGTGAGTAGTTCTTATCATGTCAAATGGCAAAAATTTTAGACCACGCTGATCATTTCAATGTTTGATTTTTCCCCAAGTCAAAAAATGTCAAGTCATATGGATCCAAATTATACGTTTGATAAGTGTTTTTGATTTTAGTGTGAAGCAACTGCGGCTGATGAGACATTACCGGTGTTAAGTAGGGATAGCAGGAGTATTATTTCCCATATTGCTCTGCGTAGAGAACGTTGAAGCTGAGAAAGATTTACCATCTAGTGTGACGCGGTTGAAGAGCACGTCCCTTTCCCAACGTCTTCTGCTCCCTCGTGTTAAGAGATTGACGCGAAATGAAAGAGGAAAAAATGCCAAACAGAACCGAAGTGTCAGTTTCTATCCAGTCCAGATGTTTTATTCTTCAGATTCACAGTGTCATCGAGAGTCAAGCAAGGCTTCCCGTTAACTTCGATAGAGAATATGAAAACCTAAATCTGAAGAAAGAGGTATAACGTATAACCTATATTCACTGACTAGTAAAATATAGTGATTACTAATATAATCCAGACACTCTTTGGTGCACCTGAAAAATAAGTATTTTTATAAAATCCACCTTCTCAAAATCTGTTAATAATATGGACACATGAATATTTTATAAAAGGATAATGGAAAAAAAGAGGTTT
Organism: Hetaerina titia; assembly: GCA_037158775.1. NCBI lineage: Eukaryota > Metazoa > Arthropoda > Insecta > Odonata > Calopterygidae > Hetaerina > Hetaerina titia. Next base: position 11,889,213 of record CM073770.1, read on the forward strand.
AATTTATAATCGAATTATCTCTCACTTCGGCTTACCATAGTATGTGTAATTAAAACATTTTAGATGGAGGATTGGACACTATGTAAAGGAGTGAATTTAATGTACGCCTGCGTATGTATGCTATGCGATTTATTTGAGAACATATAACGTGGTTTTACAATGATTCAACCATTTCATGTGGTGTTGTTCTCTTTTACGGGTGGTGACCTAACACCCCCCGCCACACGCCATTTGGGCGGCTTGCGGGGTATAATGTTGAAGAAGAAGAACCCAATATGAGAGCCCCCATAGGGTACATCTACAAAATATTCCGCAAGCCGCCGCAAGGGTGTGTGGCGGGGGGTGTTAGGTCACCACCCGTAGAAGGGAACAGAACCATATACAAAACCAACACATAGGTGCAACTCATGCATATAGATATCGTATACTATCATCTATCAAACAATGGGGATAATCATCATTGACTCTGAGAAAATGTAAATAAGTACATTCAAAATAACTAACAGAATTATCAAACCATATGACTATGCCATATCTTGAATGGACCAGATGTATAGATTGAGAGTCTGGTACAAATGGTTAATTGCCCGGTAATGATCATGAATGAAAAACGAGGAAATCGGGATTGTGCCGTGGCTAACGTTCTTGCTTCCCACCATGAGAACCCGGGCATGGCAAGTATTTTTCAGTGGTATCTCGATCCTCACTGGAAGTGCTTTGTGGGGAACACTCTCAGTGATCACGCCGTCCGTCGGATGGGACGTTAAATTGTGGACCTCTTGGCGCCTTTCGTTAAGAATAGGCGACTGCCGACGCCGATTTTCCCTCCAACCGTCATCCTTTCCCACCCATCCCTAATGGCTCAAATGACCTTAGCTGACGGCCGCCTCCCATAAAAACGACTACTGCAGGAAAAGGTGGTGCTTTCTTCTTGTAAGCAGTAAACTTAGATCTTGTCGATAAAAAGTTTTATAGCTATCTTCAAAATTGTGTCAAAGTAAATAGTTTATTGTTATCGAATCCTTCTTTTCCTAAAGTTATTGTTAAGTAAACACCCGTAAAATAGACTAAAACCACATGCAAAACCAGAAGAAGTCATAACACCGCTTAATTATATCTCCTTAATATTGTGCTAACAAAAATTTATTTTTTTTAACAGGAAGAATCTCGAACAACGGAGTTCGTACTATTTTTTGTGGTCATAATTGAGTCAGTTTACTTACCTCTACAGTTTACGCGCACATTAATAGTTGAAATTTTATGGCTGCAACCTCGTTTACTAGTATATGTAAAATATATCTGCATTCAATAAAATCTTCATGCTGATACAGTTAGTGTACAGAGATAAAACTTTTCGCAAAAATTGCCTAATGTTTACTGTTGAGAGCTGAGATTATGGCACTTTGAGTGTGAGTCGTGACATATGGAAAATACGTACTAGTTACTCCTGAATTTTTAAGGAATCGCGGGTAATGAAAAAGATTTATGCTCTTTAAAGGAGTATTTGGGGGAACTACTCACCTTTTTTATATCCATTGGACAACATGAAACTCCGATGTAGTATTGGTGACGTGGGCGATGAGAGGAAACTGGATATCTTGGCACGCAAAAAAAGTAAATGGAAAAGAAAGAAAAAATAATAATGTGCCCTTCGGTGAAAGGAGTGTCTGCGAGTGAATTGGCACTCCATCACAAATAAATAAAGGGAGGGCGCTTAATGGGGCGAGAGATATGACGCTTGGCTGGTGATGAACACAGTGGGGGTCGAATAGAGGCGGGGGTCGGGGAGGAAGGAGCGGGAAGACGGGGGGGGCATTTGACGGCGAGACGCAGGCCGCGGGCCTGGGGGAAGGGGGTGGGCGGGGGCTGGCGTTCGACTGATGAGGCAGCCACGGGAAGCGTTCGAGTGCATGGGGGAGGTTTGACCCCGGAAGGAACCACTGGAGAGGGGGCTGGGGGTTGTGTGCGGCTGAGGCCCCTAGCGCGCAGAATGCTCTCGGACGCAACCGCTAAGAGATCTGTGGGGGAAAGTATTGATAATATTAAAACTCAGTTGAATTTGTTGTCAGTTGATCAGAGCCCTCAAAGTCTCGTTGAATAATTTCTCGTTCCTTGGTATTCACAGTTCCTCCTACACACCCGCTTTCTGCGGTGTTATATCACAATGGAATCTATTTTAATGGGCCTGTAACCATGATTTTACTCTTTCTGGGCCATTTAAGTAGTGCTCAATGAATATTAACCCCGTAACGTCTTAAACACATTATACACGGTAGCGCTTAACCATCTACATGCAGCCTTGTTTCGCTTAAGAGCTAGTTAAAGCTTACCAAGTGCACCAAAAACGCAGTCGGGAATAGGCGCTCCATCATGGAACCTTCATGAACCTAATGCTGTTAATAGACATCTTCATATTCTATTACCATTAACCAAGACAATATCATTAAATTATTTTGTTGTGAAGTATATCTTATTCAGGATTCCCTTCTTTCTTAAGTTAAACACAGAGTTTTTGTGTCTCAGTATATGCTTAGCGGTCTTCCTCGACGAAATACTATTTTTTGCCTTTTATCAACATGCATTACAGAGAATTTCCTTGCGAAGGGTTTATGGAATGATTAGTGTTTTTAGTTCGCAGTCCCGTTATGAATTTTTTTGACAACTTCCGAAGCTAGCGCATTGTTTACTGTTATTGGGAGTTGTATTTGTATCTAAAGGTGAATATTCACATTATAATCCTCAGGATATGATATTAATCTATTTGTGCCCTGCGATATAATTTTTCCAGAGTAGCGCATTTACATAATTAGTTGTCTCCCTGTTTCCTTTCTGATTTTTAAAACGCCACGTTATATTAATTTCCCAGGTCCTTAAAAAAGCCTCAGTTGTCGCACTACCAAAATTAACTGCATGTACAATCTCCATTGAGAAGTTTTTATCAGTGGTTCGCATTCCCAGTTAGGATTTTCCTAAAAGGATTGGACGTAATTCTTTAACTCGTCAAATACACTTAATTTTTCGTAGTGAAACTTATGTTTTAAGAACAGAAAGTTATCAAAAAGATACGGGAAATCTATTAGGAGGAAATAAAAATAAGCTGCAAGCATGAAGATGTTTTTTTCCTTCAATTACGACCGAATCGTGAGAAACAATCGAGAATATTCTGCATACACGTAAAGAAAATTATATAACAAAAACTAGCATGATATCAGAAAAATCTCTTTAATACCACAGGTTCAGGAAACTAGTTTTGCGCATTCATGTCCAATTCTTTAACAGAAAAAGGGTTGGATAAATATGCATAGTGATTTTAGGTACAATTTTCGATAACTACGGATAGAAATGGAAATAGAATCCATGGATGGAGGGACGGAGGATATTGCATGACACTGATATACACATGTACGTACATATTAAGCAGAAATAGTTCGCAGAAAATGAAATCCTTATCCAATATCTAACAAAAAAGAAAGGTTATAGGTTTGAAAGTTGTTTGGTGTTCGGTTAATTGCTAATTTTAAGGTTCATTAATCAAGGCACAACTGGATTGTAAAGCTGGCGAGGTGTGAAAATGTTGTCTGTTGAAATGAGAAGTATGGAGTGCTTTAAGTGAATAATTTATCCCAAGTGGAATTCCTCCAGACGCTCTCTAAGTTCTGAATGTGCCAACTGTGAAATATTCAGTCACGCAAACGTACAGTTATGCGATCTTGCGCAAGCAGCTGGTAGCTTATCAGGTTGGATCCGGTCCTAATTGAGTACCGCGCCATTGTGAATTGATTCCCCATGCACTCTGAGTACGCCGCTGCTTTTTAGCGTGGTGTGTGATTTTCAGCGATGCGGGACCAGTCAGTACTCCATAATATGACAACCCCGACCGAAATAAAAAAGGTGCGTCATGGCGCTGTGCATCAACAGTTTATTTGTTAATTTCCTAATGCAACCCGACCAACTGTGTATCACGTAAGATTAGCAGCACACAGCACAGCAGCAGATTTTAATTTAGTCAACCTATAATTTAGTCAAATATTTCAGTCACTGTTGGAGTGATGTTGGGACAATCTTTATGGCTTTCTGAGTCGTTTGATTTTTGTTAGGCATAACTAATTTTGAGAAGGCAATAATAGTTAAATGTTAAGGCTCCACTATTGTAAAGGAATAAAAAATTTGTGAGTGGCACAGCTTAATAAAATTCAACTAAAATTCGGGAGACAAGCCTATATTCCAGCGAGTTCACAGTTGTACCCTTAATACCTTGTGGTTTACAACTATCTGTGCGGATTTATCTTTAACTACGTTGAGCTATATGTACTTACTTGCCGAATCTTATCCCAACAATCTACGTACTATTTATCCTTTGATGCATTATTTTGAGCAAATAACCGCGTACACATTTAAATGATGCGCAGAGCTTTAGTCTTAGTTTTCAAAGCTCTAGTTTTAGGAATACCGGACTGATATAATTTAATATATCACAATAGTTTCCGTAACAATGATATGAAAAAGTAGTGTAACCACCGGGAAAGTTATTTGAGGAACTCAAATCTATATAGTATGAAGCTATTATACTCTCCGGAAAACCTTTAAAAAGAGAGTAAACGAGTGAGTGAGAGGGCTAAAGGAAGGGAACCGGGGAACATTTTCCCTCGTGTCCTTCTCAGGGAGGCGACTTAAGGGAAAATGGAATCGGGTCCGGGATGGAAAAAGTTCGAGAGGAACGGAAGGGAAACGAACCGAGGGGGAAGGAGAGGAAGGAAGGGAAGAAGAGAGTGGGGTGGGGGCGTCGGGAATGTCGGGGGATGGTGGGGCGAGTGAGGGGTAGTCAAGGAAACGAGGCGGATGACACGGGGGGGTTGATGGAGGCGAAAGGAAATTTCATCGAATGGGACGTTGAGAGGGAGGGGGCGGAAATACACGCGCGCTGGAACAGTTGACGAGCGCTAGGCGGATGCCGGGACCCGTCACGTGTGGATATTGTTGGCCATGTGAGAGAGTTCGTCCTTTTTTCCTTCGGGATTTCTGGTCGCCGAGGGAAAGATGAGCACGTTAAAATGAGTAAATGTCCCTTTGGAAGTATTTTTTACTTCATCTAAAACGGCCAGGGCATCCTCTGGTGATTACTAGAGGATCTGTTAGTCACGGGTGAACTAAAGGCTAAACTGAGAGTCGTTATCTCATTTGAGGATGGGACTTGTAGGGGCGATTTAAGGGATGATGACATGGATTTCACTGAAAATGAATGATTGAGTGAGTAATCCTTCTTTTTAACGTTAGCTTAATGGAATTCGGCGAAGGACATCGATTCCCTTCAATGACGTCATACTCTCTCATTCTCCCTTTGAGTGCGAAGTGGTGAACAGGCAAACAGACGGTGTAAAACTTTGTACTAGACTTCAAAATTAAATTCTCCACCACATCACATATCTCAAAACCCGACCACAATTACTCTTTTCGCAATTTTCCTCCGAGCGTTATCATTCGAAACCCTGTGTAGCAACAATTTACCCACCCGTATTAGCAAAAATGACCGCATGCGAACACCTATCGGCTTAAATAATTCAATGCTATCTGAAAGGATTTTTAGAATATTAATTTATTTGAAAAAAAATAGAGTTTGCATTATGTATACTCTTTCTCGTCTGCTAACGTTGTAATGTCAGTAGATATATAAATGTTGTCATTTGAGTACCCATTAATATTGTCTTACTAATTCATCACTTTTAGTCTTTAATAATTATATTGGAAACTGTTATGTTGCTGTGTTTTCTCTTATATCTTGATATTTTTATTCTAGAAGTCATCAAAGTTGGAATCATGAAACACTATACTAATATCAAGTTATTTATGCATGCAAGTAAATTTAAATAAAAATGAGCCATAAGGTTGCATTGAATATTTGTTATTGCAGAAGAATATAATCGTATATTTAGATTCGGTTTGATACTCAAAGGATTCTATTCAGGTTTCACGCATTTGCTATTACCTACCTATACGAGCAAAATGACTCAGATGAAGGTAATTACAGCTTCGAAGCAGTAAGCTTTCGAAAGGAGCTCTTTTTCAAGTAATTAGGTTTTAAAATATCCATTTAATTTATTAATAACTGTTTGACTATTATAGAAAAATAATAGAATTTATTTAACAAAGAGAATGAAGCAGGATCATTGCCACTTTACAGTTTAAATTAATCGTCTATCCATTTATGCAAATCCATAAAAATGATCGTGCTATTCTTACAAAACATCTTTATATTTTTCTCGTATTTAAAAGTCATAACATTATAATAACATCAAGCAATAGCAATTTTCTTTATCATTGATACGTCTAAATATTATAAAATCCAATTTGTAATTGAAAATGTTCGTTCGAAGGTAAATATTGCTATTCCAAATACAAAAATCCTTTCTAACCAAAGGAGAGCTAAGGCAGGAAGAAAACCATTTATCTCTCGTCAACTTTGACTTGTCTTTTCCAAAGGTTTTATGTGAAATCCTAAAGGTCTCAGGTAATATTTCTTGGGAATCCTTTTCCTCGCACTTAAACACGGGTAATTCTGCGGAACGGTTTCCACGATAGATTCATAGATCACTCTTTTAAAATTATAAGTTATACTATTATCAAAGGCGTTTAGGAGTCTCCCAAGGGTTAAGTTCACACAATTATAAGCCAGAACTTAATATTCAATTGAAAATATAATAAGATATAACTCTTATTAATGAAAATTTTTAGTTCTATATTTTTCTTTGAATTTCATTTTGTGACATTATAGTGACATTTGTATCTGAAAGTATGTTGGCACCTCTGTATTTATAATTTTTTGTAATCCAGTCTAACCGTAATAGGAAAATTTGGTTATAATGAATCCAAATGTATTCTTTTGCACCTCTTTTTTCCGAACGGACACGATTCCTCTCATATTGTATCACTGTTAAGAAATTTCTTTGAATTCCAAGATATTATAATTATGAAATTTCGGGATGCTCACCTATCAATGTAGTGAAATACCTATTCCGCAGTATTTCCTCATACTTTTAGGATAACTATTTAGGTTCAATTTTGGTAGATATTTAACGCATTAAAATTAATTCATTAAATAGCAAACAAATAAATCGCATAAGTATTTCTAAAATGTAAACTCGGTGTGTACGGTTTACTATTAATTTAGTTATTGCCTATCGAAGTTGAGATGTTGGGATAAGGTAACTAAATAAATAGAATTGAACATCGAAAGAAACATAATTATTTTTATCAGTAAAATGGCTACGCTAACATGTAAATATGCTTCATTATATTTTCACTGTGGCTTTAATCGCATTTTTAATACAATAATAACGATTGCTCTATACGAGGCGTGTTAAAAAAATAATGAGAATTTTAATTTTTCGGAAAATAATATTTATTTATTCTTATACATTGATGTTGTCACCTTCAAAGTAGTCCCCATTTGGAGATTAATTCACTTGTGCCAGCGCTTCTTCCAATCCCCGAAACTCTTCTCAAACTCGATCTTTGAGACAGCCTTTAGTTATTTCAGTGGCGCGCTTTTAATGTCATCTACGGCAGTGAAACAGAAGGCCTTTCAAGGTTCTCTTAATTTTTGGAAATAGGAAAAAGTCACACGGAGCGGAGCCATATCTGGTGAATATGGAGGATGGGGAATCGTTACAGTATCGTTTTTGGCCAAATATTTACGATCAAGCAATCAAGTGTGAGCTGGTGCATTTTTTTGTGGTGAAAAAGCCATGAATTGTTTTTCTACAGATCCGGGCGTTTTTTTTCGAAATGATTCACGCAAATGGCGTTGAACTTGTAGGTAGTACTTCTTATTGACCGTTTGACCCAGCGGCAGGAATTCACGATGCAGTATGCCATTAGAATCGAAGAACACAGTGAAGAACACACCTTAACGTTCGACCGCACTTGACAAGCCTTTTTCGATCTTGGCGAGCCAGAATACCTCCACTGTGATTTTTGAGCCTTAGTTTCAACTTCATACCCATAAACCCATGTTTTCTCACCTATTCGTATAATACGTTTCAGTAATTCTGAATCGTCTTTCATTTCATTTATTGACTCCTGAGTAACTTCCATTCGCCGCCGTTTTTGTTCAAAATTCAACAATTTTGGAACGAATTTTGCTGCCACGCGTTTCATACCAAAAAAATTGGAAAAAATGTCATGACAAGATCCAATCGATATGTCAACATCATCAGCGACCTCTCTTATTGTGATTCGGCGATCGTTCATAACCATTTCTTTTACTTTGTCTACGTTTTCATCGATTGTTGATTTACTGGGGCGTCCAGGGCGTTCGTCATCTTCAAGGTTTTCACGGCCTTCTTGGAAACGCTTATACCACTCGTAAACTCTTGATTTACTCATAGTAGAATCACCATAGGCCTTTGTTAACATTTCGCTTACTTTGTTACACTTTTTTTCATTTTTGACGAAAAATTTGATACAAACTCTTTGATCCATTTCTTTTAACAAACGAAAATCTTCGAGTTCATAATACACGTCTAATCTTAGTGGCTGTCACAGACAAAGTCCACAATAAAAACAGCTGAAAGTTTCATCATATTTCAGGACACACATATTGAAATAATTTTGACAATCAGACTCTCCAAGCCCGCGGAATGAAAAAATTCTCGTTATGCTTTGAGCACACCTCGTATATAGTTTAGACTGTTATCCGAAATGCTTAACTTTTCAGTACAGAATATATTTTGCACCTTTGGGAGTTATTTGAAGCATAACATGGACTGAGGAAAGCTTTTTTAGGAAAAATAAAATTCATCCAGACAATGGTCTACTAAAAATACAGCCTCTTAGATTACCAAAACCTACTTAGTAAGACATGCAGGAGGGAATTTCCCGTCCGACAAATGACATTATTCACCTCCTTATGCCCTCCTACAAAAATGCGCAAAGCGATCTAAAGTCCCATCGTACTTCAGCAAGATAGTTCAACGGAGTGATATTCTTCGGTGAGGAAATCAAGGACTCGATAGTCATTCTGAGGGCGCTAATTTCGAAGACCTCCTCGTTGGCACTCTTCCCCCCCTTTTTGTGTCCTCGCTCATTAAATTCCCCTCCCCACGTCCCCACTCCACCCACATCCCTCCCATCCTCCACATCACGCGAGGCCGCCATACTCGCATCCCTCGGAAAATTCTCGACTCTTAAAACATTCCGATATTCATCGGCACGCCATAAATTGCCGCCTAAGGACAGATTTGCTGATGACTCCCGGGTCCGCCGGGGGGGCAGGAGGTGGCAGGAAGGGGCGAGCGGCCAGCGGAAGAGGGGGATGAAACTTCCCTCCGTCTAATAGCTAAAGTTCCCTGTGAGCATATTTCAACTCTCGAGGACGGAAGGGTTTTTTTCTGCTTCTCCCTTTCACATTTTTTGGAGAAAAGAATTGAGTCTGGGAATATCTTTCGGCGCTCCGGCGCTATCTCTTGCAGCAGCTTCCCTGCGAGGATCAAAAGGCAAGACGTGGTGAGCTTCTGGCTGGTCGTAAAGCAGTGTCGGAGAGTTATCGGCTTACTTCCACCTCACTCTGTTCGACGTTCCGTCTTCATGTCGATGCATTCAAAAAATCCTCTTTCACCTCTAATATCTAAACCGTTGAATTTAATTGGGAATGGTTGGAAACGGTTTTTAGTTTAATAATAGTTTTGAAGAGCTCAATAAAAAACGGTCTCTTTTCTTTCACAAAATTGATTCTTCGATTAAAATAAAAAATAAAATTAATGTGATTGAAAGAACAAGAGTTGTACGTGTATTTGTTTCATAGCGTGACAGGCCACGTAATTTTCGTTTCTTTCAGGATATCATAATCCAATCTCTTGTATTTAACTTTCACAGGTCACTGGAAAATTTTAAGTATCAAAAAAACAATAATGAAAAAATCAAACCTTGGAACTTAAATGGCAAGGGAATGTGACGATGAGAAGTTTTGTGAGGGGAGACTTAGATTGAATTCTTTGGAGTAATAAGAGATAGATTTGCTATTTTTTCAGCCTTCAACCTCAGCTGCTGGTGGCCCCCGCTTGTAACTACTATGCTACGACTAATAATTACTCAGGATTTTACGTGGAAATTTTAGGAACTTTGATCGCTCGTGTTGACTGCCTACTTGTTTTCGCAGTTTCTTGTTGAGGTCTTTCATATGACTGTGAAACATTTCTCTATTGTAAACACGTTGGTGATTGGTAGAAGTAAAATATTCCTATTGCGCAAAATATCAATGGTCGACCTATTTTCCCAGTAATTTGGGAAGTGCACTTTCGGGTGAGCATACATTTTTTGTCAGGGGTACTCTATTAGTTAAAGGGTGTTCTCTACGGAAGGTCTCGAAAACTGATAGGATTTTGCGCAGAAAATAGTCAACCAGGCAACATAGTAACATTGAAGCGTCATTTTGTTCGCGTGCATTCCAATTCATCCATTTTTTCAATACCACCTATCACTCGAAGACGGCCGTTTCGGGTTTGAATAATATTTTTGCATTCATAATTCACGATAAGCTCATTCTGGTTGATGCATTCTCATCACATCATTTCATATTCCATATTTTGCATTATTGAAATTGCAAAAACTGCGAAAATGACGTGTTATGAGATTGTTTGTATTACACTGAAAACTGAACCGAATAAATTAGTAAAACCCAAATATAGTATAATGCCTCTAGGGGGTGAATGTAATCATTAGTTTGTGATTTTCTTTCATGCTGAAGGTCTGGGAAACTGTCGGAATGTCTCCGAGGTTTGGTCCTTGGAGAAGTATTTTGGGACTGCTCCAAATCTAAGCGGGCCGTAATTTATGAGGCGTTGGAAGGGGAGTCCCTCGCTTCTGAGCTCGGATACAGTTTGACGTTTAATATCTGGGATTCGTCCTCTCTCCTCGGCTCCCCGCTCGAGTCTGAAATTCCTCCACATTCCATGCCCGAGGATCCTGACGGGGAAGGGAATAATCGGAAGGCGCATTAGACAGTGAAGGCAATTATTCTCTTCACCTTCGTGGAAAGTTTACGATATTCCTTGATCAGGGTCTATGGCTAAGACCGCTTCGTATTTCCCTTTGATAAAATATAGAGATAAAACTTGAATATTTGAATAGTTTGAAAACAACCGACTCCTACGTCTGATCTTGATTCGCAAAAATGAAATCCTAAAATTTATATTTTGAATGAAATAAGTATATCCATCATGAAGCACAGTTCTTTAAAATAGAGAGCATATAAAACATAACAGTCTGGATACTTTTATTAGAATTATTACGGTACATTCAATATTTAAGGGAAATATGAGATTGAGGAGTGGAAATTATAAGTCCATCAGTAAAAATAATTATTTACTTCAATGGTCCGTTAGGCTTATTCTGTTGCCAGGACATGTTTGGAAAATTATAATCCAATTTTAGTCCTAAAAATTCAAAGTAATGCATGAACCTCAGGCTAATAAGTTTCAATCATAGTTGGATACAGTTTAGCAATCCGTAGCACGAAGAAGGAAATTTAAGGTTGAATTTTTTGTCATAACGAAGTACTACAATTTTTATTTGATCAGTAATTCATAAAGTAAAAACCACATTACATTTTTAACGGTAAACAATATATACATGATGTGCTGTGAAAAAATTACGGCTCGTGTTTTATTTTACATCTACGGATTTTCTGAATTATTCTGAACACTTTTCCAATTATTGTACATATAATTCGTGTTGGACAGTTAACTATTATGAACTATAGTTACCATCATTTATAATAAACTTAAACTATTTACTTTTGATGTTACCATTTAAATATTATTATAATGATCGCAAAGACCCCAAATTTAAATTTCTTAATTCATACTTAATTCATGTAAAGCAGAGAGGGACCTTCGACATTCAATGCTTTATGTTTTTCAGATTCTTCAGAGAGTATCCAAGTATTCAAAATAGTTTATTTATGTGAGAGCATCATTTGAAGTTGTTGCCTACTGCATTTGTATTTAAGTTGAGTAACACTTTTTATCTCTTTGAAATTCAAGGTTGCAACTTTATGATGTTAAAAAATGACAACTGTACTAGTACTGTTAATATTTATTTCACCCGGAAAATTTTAGAATGGGGAATGGATATGCACAAAAACAGTTTTACATGCATCATAAGTCTCCTTCAATGTGATCATATGGTAATTTTGTTGAATTCATTTTGAAGTAACCATAACGCAGCTCAAAATCACGAAGTTTAATGGTAAGCAATGTGTTTTCCGCGTATTTAATGATCTTGTGATTATTTATTATCCCGTTCTATTAATTTACATGCATATTGAATGGTAATATTCCTTAAATGATTGAGGAATTGTCTAGCACTACTATATAGTTTATGTACCTCACTATATAAGGTGGATTTTTTAACTTTAGCATGCCTTTGATCGAAATGTTCTTCAAATCAATTTTGTATTCAATAAGCAATACATACGTATACAGTGAATTACATACCATAATTCATCCAAGGATATGATGCCAGAGACCTAATCGTCCATAAGTGAATAAAATAAAATATTTCAATGCCATATCAATTCCAATGTCCTACCTAAAACCATGCTGTGTTTCGATATTAGGGAATTTGACTCAAAAAATTAACTCAAAATATTAATATTAAGATTTGAAAAAATGTCTCCCGCAGTTGTTTTATTCATCGAAACAAGATGGTTATAGGTCAGTAACTGGATACCATTGGTAGGGGCAGCACTTCCACGAATAGGGTTAATTATTAATGTTTCCGGGAAATAAAGTGGGGAGTAATTAATGTTTTATATAATAATTCTACGAATCTTAGGGTAGTCAGCTTCAAGTATTTCATTACAATAATCTCCATACCTGAAGGTATATGGGTATTCATTTTGTCTGTGATCTGGTGGACTTGAGCTACCTTTATGTTTGGAATAGGAAAGCAGGCATTATTTATTAGCTTAGATATTTCCATATTGGGGGAATTACTAAGATGGACATAAATAACATCATTTTCGTTTTAAACGTCGTTAGGGGAGATGGAAAGTCAACTGCATAAGGAGGCTTCGAAATGACTATTATTTGTGAGCAAGAGGTTTTATAAAGCAACATGAAATCATGTTTTTAGGTGAAATGAGTATTTTAAGAAACATCGGAACAAAACATCAAGAATGTTAAGTACCAAAAAGGATGATATGTTTTTGTGCCGGGCTAAATAATTCCACAGGAAAATAAAAGAAATAGCAAAGGGATTAGGTGTTTGGGAGGACCTAAAGAAAGAATTTAGAATTTTATTCTTCACTATCAGAGTGTATTCAGTACAATTTGACTGCGACTTCCAGAATTATGATTAATTCAAACAAATTATAGACACTTGGAGAAAAACATGCAGCGTACTACCCTGACGAAGAGAATTCTGAATGCGTTCCTTCAAGTAAACTACACATATAATCCACATTAAATGCATGAAACTAGTTGAAGCGCATTTGATGAGCCAGTAATGAGAATAAACTCGTATTTCAGGGTACGTAATTCTCATTAACAACTCGGGAATTCTCGTCAAAGGAAGTAGACTGATTGGGGTAAATTATTAATACGACAGTCAGGCAAATCAAGTATTCTGGGTCTAGACTCGTTAATTCCAATTGACTTTCGAATAAAATATAGTACGTATTAGTTCGTATCTAATATAGTAAGTAAATTAGATTAGACTAAAAGGGAGGGAAAATAACCCTGGCGCACTAAAATTAATAACTTATGTATTTAATTTAGCTCTAAGTATCTATAATTTATGTGACATTGGGAAATAAACCGTTCATTGTAGGATCCTTTGCAGTGAAAATAAACTCTTTCAATGAAAATTTCTCAATTAAAAGCTTTTGAAACTTGTCATCCCCAAAGTGCAAGATGCTGTTTAAACTGCGATAAAATTTTCCCCCGTCAGTTGGGGAAAGTAAATCAACCGTCGTCCCAAAACTTTACAGGTTGACTCATTTGCGATGGACGTGGCGATGGGGAGCGGGTTGGCAATACGCCACAGAGTGGAATGAAATGAGATGCATTAAGCTGCAAGTGCATTTTTAGGGCGAGGAAGGGAAGCCAAATTGGAGGGCGCTTTGTATGGATGGCCTTGACTTGGGAGAGGGGGGGTGACGAAGGTGAGCTGGCGGTGACGTCGGAGAGGGATTGGGAAGGGGGCAAGAGATGCGACCGAGGGCGTTTGGAGGGCTGAAAGAGACAGAGAGAGAGGGAAACAGAGACTGAAGGCGCAGACGTTCCAGGAAACAATCGGAAAGAATGAAGAGTACGACATTATTTGATACGTTTCGCCCTAATAACCGGTAGAACTGGAGCGATGAAAGCACTGAGTCGGAAGCGGCATTGAAGTTTTCTAATTTGTTGATAATTTATTAGACTATTTCAAGACAGATCTTAGGTAAATTTCCATGATTCTATGTTGGATATATCAGGGATAAAGAGGTTGTAAATATTTTTGCTACAGAATATCTCTGAAAACAACTTCCTCCTTCTTCCATATTATTGGAAGATTAAATTCATAAAAAATGATTGATTAATCCTGGAGTTGTATCTTTGCTACTTAATCATTGGTCGATGAATAAAACGGCCTTAAACTTTTTCTCAAGACAATAATAATCCCTAGTAATACACGTGTCGTATGGGGCAAAATAATATAGGTACATGAAATAATTTAGCGTAAAAATTCCCGGCACGGGCTACTATCCTAAAATGGAATGATAATTTTCTCTTACATTTTGGTGGACTGCGAGGACAACATTTTCCCATTCTCTATCATCGTTGAAAAATATTATGACAATTATGAAGATATAATAACCTTCAAACCAAAGAAATAAACAATTCATTCATCAATCTAAAACATTTAACTTAACTTAACAAAATTATTTCGTAATATTATTTTATGCTGCAGTTAAATTACTATGATATTTGGTGGATGTTATTATGAATGGTAAGTTAAGGAATACCTCTCAAATATTCTCAAAAGTATATAAGCACTTTGTTATTTATTTTAAGGAGAATAAGCGATTTAACGAGGAATCTTATTTAATTCCCATTTTATTGAATTAAAAAAGAGTGTACTGTGCCTTTCTAGGTGTTTTCCGAATCGATTATTTTTTCCGTATTTGGTGGGACTAGCGTCATAATTTTTCAAATAACCTCTTCACACTTTATTCTGTAGTAATAGTAGATTCAGGGAGGAGACCGACAGCTGAGGTCATTTGCGCTATTAGGGATGGATGGGAAAGGAGGAAGGGTCGAGAGAGACCTGGCGTCGGCATTAGTATACTCTGAACGAAAGGTGCCAAGGGGTCCGCAGTTCAACGTCCTATCTGACGGACGGCACACACACTTAAAGAGATCTCCACAAAGCACCTCAATTTGGAATTAGGATACCTCTAAAAAGGATCTTTTGTCTCCAAGATATGAACCCAGACCCTAATGGCAGGAAGTCAGTACGTTAGCCTCCGCACCAATCCGGTCCCACTTTATTTTGGTAAAATATTTTTGTTAGCCTAGAGCATATTCTTTTAACCTTATCTAGATCATCAATACAAATACTTAAACTTTCCAAATGCTTTTCATCTTATTAAAAACGTGCCCTAATCGTGGTGAAATACTACGTTTTCATTTTCTTTTTCAACTTCACTACGTTGTTCCCAGTAATAGTGAAAGTTTTTAAGGCCGACATCATTTTCCTCTAATGCTGATTTCCTCTTGTATTTAGACGTAGGAATGATTCCTAAATTCCAATTTTTTCGATTTACTTCCATTCACATTACACTATTTTTAATATCTACTTTCACTAAATTTATTCTAAAAGTTTATTTCTTTGCATAAGTTTAATTTTGATTAAAATTCCAGTGTTTACTTCATCAATCTTAATGCCTCAATAAACCGCAGCAGAATGATTGACTTCCATATTATTTCATTCTTTATCTGTATGTCGTCCATAAGTGAAATATGGTTATTTCATTTCTACTGTCATTAATGGTGTATTTGGTTTCACATCTTCCAATGCCGCCAAAATGGCGTGTGATGGTGAGTGTTAGGTCACCACCCGTACAAGGGAATAAAACGACATGCAAAACTAACAAATTCATGCAATTAACGACCACAGAGGCTTATATATTCAAGAAAAACCGTTTTGATTTACAGACATGCAAATACATATACTAGCAACTAGAGTACTCATGCACCTACAAAATGACCCTATATCTACGCAGCGATTTATCTTTACCTGACTTGTAAACCGAATCTCTTCAATATTTCAAAATGACTTTGATTTCTTACTATGATGATTTTGATTGTTTGAGGAAAGGAAAATTATTTCCATCTATCTGTACTGAAGTCTAACTCCCTTATCTTTGTGGTCCAGCCTACTTAAATAGTTTAGGGACATAATCGTGCCATTTTTGTCATTCTTTCTGGTTGCATTTCCCCACCATCTGTTCATTGAAGCTGAGTTTCTTTTAAGCGGATCCTGATTTTGTCCTAATATTTGTTCCCCATGGAAGGTGTGGTGTTATTACTGCCCCTAAATATTTAACTTGGTCTGCCGTAGTTAGCGTTGAACCCTCTATTTTATAATTTATGTCATCCTCATTAATTTATTTGCTCCAAATTTTTAAAAATTTGGTATTTGCTTGTGTTAAGTACTAATTCCTATTCCTTGTATCAATGTGATAGCGTGTTCAAGTCTTTAGAGAGTAGCTCAAATCTGACTTTTTTATTTTCTTGTATACCGCCGTATCGTCTGCGAATATTCTGAGGCTGCTACTAACGTATGAGCTATAGTTATTAATATATAAAATATTAAGAATTGAAGCAGTCCTATTACACTTCCCTGGGGGACACCTATAAGTTACATCTACCTCCGTTGAGCACAACCCATCGATGACTACTACTTGTTTGCGATGTGGAAAGAACTCTCCAATCCAATTTATTATTTTCTCAATGGTATCAGAGCATTTAAGTTTGTGTGACAATTTATTGCGCGGGACTTTACCGAAGGCACATATTATACGAGGCGTGTTCATAAAGTAACTCCCGTTTGGTCACAGGAAAAAATATACTCATATGAAACACATTTTATTGGCACTTTTAGTTAGCTACAAACCTACTTCACTTATCTACATATTCGCCGTTTACTTCTAAGGATTTTTCGTACCGCTGCACCAGCTTCTTTAACCCCTCTGCATAGAAACTCGCCGCCTGAGGGTTGAACCAATCGACAACGCCATTCTTGAGTTCCTCTTCGGTTTCGAAACGTTGTCCACCGAACCACTGTTTCAAGTGCAAGAAGAGGAAGTAGTCGCTGGGTGTAAGGTCAGGATTGTACGGTGGGTGGTTTAAAGAGTTCCCCACGACCCAAAAACTCTCGGCCACTGGACATTCTTTGCTCTTTGTGGTGGTCGGTGAGCATTTTCGGTACCCACCTTGTACGCAATGTGTGGTATCCGAGGTTTTCCGTAACAATATTGTAGACAGTAGTGCGTCGAAGTTGAGGAAATTGTTCAGCCAGGCCATTAATTGTCAATCGACGATCACATCGCAGTTTTTGTTCCATTTGCGAAACAATTTAATCGGTCAGAATACTGAGCCTACCACTTCGCTCTTCGTCATGGACATTTGTTCGTCCATTTTTAAAATCACAGCACCATTGTCTAACCTTTCCTTCACTCATAACTGTAGGTTTATAAACTAGGCATAATTCCCGATGAATTTCAGCAGCCGAATATCTAAAGTGTTCTAAAGCGCCAATATTTAAATATAAGCAAACGGTACTTACTTTAAGAACACGCCTCGTATCTACACTTATCAGCCATAAAATGGAAATAGTCACTGTAAATCAGACGTTATATTTGTAAGTTCATCTTAGGAAGTATTCTCAGACTAAAATGACTAAAAATGCTGCAAATTAGTCGGAGTATGTAGATGATGAATAGGAAAGCACATGGTGATGAAAATCTGGCAGCTGTAGTTAAACCTTAAGGTGTAAATAATATCCCCGGGTGCTCTTGGCTAAATTTATAGAAGACGTTGAGGAATTGAGAAGTGTTTGGGAAAGCTAGCCTCTAACGAAAGTACAAAAGTTGAAAAAAGGTCGTCAATAAAAGAGAAGAGAATATGTCACCGTGTTAGCTCCTAAAGTTGTCATCTCGAAAGTAGGTGCATTTCTCTTAATGGGTTCATCAAGTAGATAAAACTTAAAGCAACATTTGCGCGACGACTTTTATGACCGCTGGCCATGTGTGAACTGAAGGGGTGGCAGGGTCTCACTATCTCTGAGAGAGAATTCGTGTGGTTAGAGTACAAGTGGTCTTTCGAAATACCTATATATCATTTCTGAAGGAAAAGTGAAATTGTCAAATAAGTAATTCCGGGAAAGAAAGTGTCCCGAGTCCTGTGAGTCAATCCGTTGGATAACGTTCGTCTTTAAGTCACCAATGTCGTATATGTGCAGATCTATAGGTGTGACACATTTTAATTACATTTCATTTAAATCATTCACAAGATTGTAGCGCAAAGGAGAATTTCACACATTTTGCTTATTTTAATTTGACGCTGAATACCTTCTCTACAACGATCAATTAATGATTTCATTCCTAGAGCTACGGCCTCCGTTAAAACGATAGTTGACTGAAATCGTTTAAAAATGCATTTTTAATCAGATCAATGATCACATTTGAATTTAAAATTTAGTTTTATTCTGGGTGTTCCGTTGCTCTTAAAATTTATCACTATTCTTTCTGTTGTTTTTCGTAATTATTTGTCGAAAACCACAAGTAGAAAATTTAGTTTCCTTCATAGTCATTTAGCCATAACCTTCGGTTATGCCTTCTAAGATCCTCGTACTTTTGTTAGAGGTGAATGGATTTGATACTTTCATGCGGCAGGTTAAAAATAATATTGGTCATCAAGACTACAAGATACGCTGTACTCAAACCAGTCGACGTAAATTTATATTGGTGTGGAATAGCAAGATGCTTTTTTCCTACGTATCACATGCAATTAATACTACAGGTTTATTTTTAATTAATTGAGAGTAGAAGGAAAAATTCTAAGTGGGCGAGATTAATTTAATCTTTAAAATTTCTCGTAACGAGTGTAAGAAATACGCTAGTGTTGTAACAGATTCATAAGAAATTTTGTTGATGATGCATCTTAATTTTTCTTATTTTCTTTAAAATATTAAAATTTATGATGATTTCAAATTTTAAGCATTGCCAAGAAACGTATAGCATACTTGATATAAATGTTCAATAAAAGTTTACAAAAATGAGATTTTTGGCCTCACTCAAGATTACTACTAATAGACTTCACACAACTCATAAATTTTTTTTTGATTTTCGGAATATGAAATTGTTCAAGACTTTTCCATAGAACTGGCATTCATAACATTTTTTCCAATTTGAGCAACAGTTTGAGGCCGTTAAAGTTGCTAAAATAACTAAATAAAATGTTGCTTTTGTTTCAGTAACTGATAAATAGAGATATCTTGTTGAAAGGTTAATCGATACGTTAATGTAATAGGCCGTGAGTGTTGCTGCGGCCATAGAATTCTTGTGCTGTCTTTTTAATTAATATAAGAATATTACTTAATTTGATATTATACCATTTTTTACGTGAAAAAACTTTATTTAAAAGTAATTCAGCAACTATTATAAAAAGTGAAGCTATTAAACTTCTATTTCGCAACATCCCCCACGAGAGGCGTCTCCTCGGGAGAGTCTGGCGCTGTAGGGCGAGGGATCGGAGCTAAGGAGTTGCCCCCAAATAGTTGTACCTACTGTATTGTTAGACTTAAATCTCTTATTTTTAAGTTGGTATAAGTATATTTTGCGAATATAGTATGCATTGGGAAAAGGCTGGACATCGTAAGGAAAAAGAGATAAATCAACAAAAACTGGCACAAGTATTTTCATAACTTAAATAATATAGAAAAGGCAAAGACCCATCAGAGAGTTATGATGAAATTACACAGTTCGGCGTATCAGGGACACAATTCTGTTCGTTCATTTAATTTACATTTATTAAGGTAGCTTAACTGATTAATACTTCATGAGTTTGCAACTTATGACTTGCGGCCTAAACTAATCATTCGTTTATAAATTACCAATGGATTCGAATACCGGTGTGCTCATAAATAATTTATTTATATCAGTGCCTAATTTACTTCCGCGGTTTTAAAAATCCAATACAGCTCGAATTCATAGGACTGGTGTTTCGTACCTGTTTATTTTTCACACCTTACCGAATTATTGATCTGAAGATGCATGATGGGAGAAAATATAAAAGTGGCCCTAATCATCATATTGGCATGAAAATGTAGAAAATGCCCCAAAATCACCGTTAGTGTGGGATACGATTCTCTCGCCAGGCTTGCGCAATTTATTTGATATAATTTACCATGTGATCACAAACTCACCGTCTGAGAAATTAAAGTAAAAAAACGAAATTTACGAAAATGTTTCCTTTCGTTCCAGTATTGTAGCCATCATTAATATCTTAATTGTGCACTTGTAGCACCTGGTAGTGGTTATAATAGAGTATAAAGGATGAAATATGACAAAGACTAGCCTGCCTAATACAATGAATCGCCGCATACTGGGTTGCTTCAATTCTAGTCCTCTACACGGAAGAATTTTGTTGGTCTGTCGGCTAAGATACGAATGCAGACTCTCGTGGCGGAACTGACTGGGATTAGGGCCGGGCCCCGGGGGGGGCAGAGGGGGGTTGAGGGCGGTAGCCTCCTCTATCTGCCTCGGAGATTAACATATCGCCGCCACATGCGCCGCCAGCCAGCTTCTCCCACAGCCTCCCTCCCGGCACCCCTCCGCCCCCGCGCGCACTTACTCTCATCATCATCATCCGTCTTCCACACACTCCGCCCCTCGCCAGGGGCCCCAAGTAACGAGGCGCGATAAGGGACCAATTAGGGAGGACACCCGATTCTCCTGGGCTCGGTTGGCGCGCAGGCCTCTGCGGCAACCTAACCCGGGCTGGGCCGAAGTGGAAGTGACAATGTGTACGGTGGCTGCCGGCGTTCGTGGGGCCAAGAGGCGGGCTTGTTTATTGCCGCCTGCAAAGTGCGTCCCACCGGCCTCCAGCCCACTGCCCCCACAGGCCCACACTCAACCCTGTTTTATCTTCCCTCTTTTTTGTGTGCGGCTAGTGCCTTCTGTTTTCGCTTAAATTCCCCTCCCTACTCTCAAGAATGATGGCCACTTACATCCTCTCTTTCTCTCCCGAGATTTTGGATAAAAAAGTGTGACTTATGTCTCAAAGCTATTGAAAAAATAACACCCTTCCGAATTTATTTTCCTTGGTATTGGGATCACTATGATCTCGACTCCTAATGGCGTGCAATTTTATTTTCAGGGAAGCATTAAGAAATCGGGAATAAATCAATATTAAATAAATACGGCATGGAGAACATGTATGTTGTACCGAAAAAAATGAAGAAACTTCTAGCATCTAATTATTGAGATAAGTGCGACGATAACTGGACGATTATCCTTTTTCTAAATGCGCTTTTGAATAATTCAGGCGTGAAAATACTCGACGTCTATCAAGATTCCTCATTTTATTTATTTATTTGTCTTGGTCCGAAAACAGCACTATCTGGCCTTTACATCGGACAACAATGACAACACAACAGTGACAACAATACTTATCAAGTCCTAAAAAACAAAAAAAAATCCCACCCTGGCGGGAATCGAACCCGCGACCCTTGGATTACCAGACGAGGAAGTTAAATTTCTGGGGCCGGAAAATTTTAATGGCTCCAATAATTTATTGCACACGAACCGTTAGCTGAAAGCCCTAATCCATAAAAAAACTACATCTATGATGACCCAACATATTTTTAATTTTTCTCTAAGGAATGGCTATTAGTCTGGCTTCTCAGATTCAGGAACGATCTCAGAGAGGATTATAAATTTCCATGAACTTCTCCCTCCTTAGGATGTTAGTCAATTTTTAAAAGTTTTAAAGTGATAGTCGAAACAGTTGATTTTAATTTTTTGCTTGTTCAGGGATTATTTGGTTCAAATGCAAAGGGTTTTTCTTCCATGAACACCAGGTAAGCATTTCTTTGCAACTGGTTTAGTCACTACCAACTATTCTTTAGTTCCCGCGTGTTTTTTGCGTCCTGGGGAAAACTTCCCTTTGCTCGCCTGAATCTCGAAAATCAACCCCCATTCTTGTTTTCTGGGTCTCTTTCTCTCCTCATGCAGACTGGAAACTATTTTTTGTAATGTCAATGGAGACCATGTGACATATAGTACCAATGTTGTACAAGATTTGTATAAAAACCATTGGTAATAATTTTGCCTGGTGTGTGTACGTTAAATACAGAAATTAGACCGTCGGTCAAGTGTTCACATGATCACAGATTGTATTGTCATTGATAAGATGACAGTTCACACCATTATCACTGAAAATGTGGCGATGAGAAAGATCTGCGCTCAACTAGTCCCGAAAGTCTTGACGGACGACCAAGAGCAGATTCCAGTGTCTGCTTACGAAGACCTTCTGAAACTTCATCGCGACGACTTCCCAACCCCCTTACAATCCCGACTAGGCACCAGCAGACTATGTCCTATTCCGATAAGTGAAATCCTCCCTCAAAGGACACCGTTATGGTGCCGTCAAAGAAGCTTGCATGTGTACCCTTAAGAACCTTCCGGTATCCGCCAATCAGGGAGCCTTCGAATCTTGGAAATTCCCTGGAAAAGTTTGTGTCGACGCCCAAGGGATGTACTTTTAAGAACTTTGAGGCATTTGAGCAATAAAACAAAGGTTATGCGATTTACCAGAAAGAAAAAGGCTAAGCTAAATATTAAAATAGGCGGGGAAAAAATAGAGCAGGTAGAGCAGTTTACATATCTCGGAAGTGTTTTGGACCAATACGGTCAAAGTGGTAGGGACGTAAGGAGAAGAATTGCGCTAGGCAAGGAGGCTTTCTCAAGGAGGAGGGAGTTGATGACGGGGACGTTGAGTAGGGATGTTAGGACAAGACTCGTAAAAACTCTGATATAGAGCGTAGCTATGTATGGTGCGGAAACGTGGTCACTGAAGCAGGAGGATAGACATAGATTGGAGGCTTTTGAAATGTGGGTGTGGAGAAGAGTGGAGAAGGTGAAATGGACCGAAAGGAAAACAAATGAGGAAGTACTAGAGATGGTGGGTGAGGAGAGGGGTTTGTTGAGAGAATTCCTATGGAGGCAGGAAAAATGGATGAAAGGCGTATTGAGCGGTAGTGTAATGTTGAAGAAAGTAATAGAGGGGAGAATGTTGGGCAAGCGAGGAAAGGGTAGGAACAGGATAGGGATGTTGGATGGGATCAAGGGAGGAAAGAAGTACGCAGAGATGAAGAGGGACCTGAAGTAGTTTAGGTTGCTGGATTGGTTTTTGTTTGGAGTTACAAAATATGTATTTGATAGTTGTGTCCTTCCAAAAACCTACCTTAACCGGTAGATTACCTAATAATAATAATATATAAGTTATAGCGGGTCGCATGGTCTAGTGAGTAGAGCGTTGGACTACTGACCGGAGAGTCCCGGGTTCGATTCCCGAGCAAGGCGCTTTGGGCACCCGCAGCTCCACCCAAGGTAATTGATTTTTCGGGTACCAGATCTTTCTGGGAAACCATAACCGGCACAGGAAAAGGAACTGGCCCCCCTACCTTGATGTGTGAATATTCACACGCCGTCGGGCTTGGTACATGAGTGACCTGTACCATCACCTACTAAACCGAACTTCGGGTTGATTACTGTGTTTATGGTTTTTTTATATAAGTTATAGATGCTGATAGGTTTTCGAATGGACACAACTATCAAATAAATATCTTGTGACTCCAAACAAAACACTATCCAGAAACATACATATTTTTATGTATGCACACACACAAACATATTATATATTTAGGTGGTCTGTACAATAAATGCGCGAACTGGTGAAATCCGGTGACCATGACGCGGATATGTCCCCGCCCCGCCTATATTCCCGCCTACTAACGCCGCTAGTTACCTGGACCCAATGAGCCCATGGCGGATCGTCGAGTTGTGCGCATGGTGCCAGTTATGTTAGGTTCTGTGGTCCTTGTTTTTACTTTTTGTCGAAAATGGAAATTAACGAACTCACGGAGCAAGGAACCAACATAAATTTTTTTGGTGAAGAGGGGTAAAACATATCCAGAGATTACAGAAATGTTGACAGCAGTTTACGGTGAAAATTCTCTGAAGAAAACATCCGTTTTCAAGTGGAATAAGCGATTTAAAGATGGCAGACAAGACATCACGGATGATGCAAGGCCGGGATGACCTTCAATCGTGTTGACGACATCATTGGTCTAGTGCGGTCCCTTGTCCCAACCGATTGTCGAAAAATTGTCCAAATGAAAGCTGATGAATTGAATTTAGGAAATATTAATTAGAATATATATAGCCATCTTAATATTAGAATCTTATATCTTTCACTATATTAGAATTAATAACCATTGAGCCTAATGCGAGAATTATTCCCAGATTAGTATGCTCTCAATCCCCAAACACGCTTCCAAACACAACACTCCCTTTGACACATGCTATAGTGTATCCATCTTAGCATCCCTCCCACCCTCTGACCCTCCACTGAAACTCAAAACAATAGAGCAAGCGTTCATCTGGCTCCTGGTTTCCTGAAATCACCCAGGTATTGATATTAAACATTAATTACCCCTTTCTACACATAATTTAACCCTTCCTCGGCCCCCAACACCTTCCATATTATATCCCCCGCCTTACTCTGCCCCTCGCATATCTTTCCCTATCTTCGCCTTCCATCCAGTGCTTCCGGGCCTTCGTTTTTCTCAGTTCCGTCCTTTTTATAAAATATATTATATATACGTGTACATATATATGTATATTTATATATATCTATACGTATGAATGTATATATATATATATATATACGAGTATATAAATATACTTTGTTTATTGTGCCTTATTTATGGTTTTCAAAATGGTCAAATCACCAAATGTTGATGTAATAACGGTTTTTTAAATACCTTGTTTCACTTTTAAAGAGTTGCAACTGAAGTACATAAAACCTTTGTTTACTTTCTTTAATGCGTTTTCATTAGATTTGAAAGAAACTGCACTTAAATCGTTTGACTCCACGCTGTGTCTGCCGCTGACTCGTAGGTATTTCAATTTATTAAAAAAGAATAGTGAAGGGAAATATTTATTTAGATTGCAGACAGATAGCTGTTCAAGTTGGTTTTGGTTTTGAGATGAGGATGAACGATGATATTGGGTAATATCGCATGACCCTATGATATTCATCTCACAATATATCTGGAAAGCAATATCATCCGAAGAAAAAATTGTCAACCTTGCGGATGGGAACACTAGGACGTGATAGTCGACTCCTCGTCACAGAATGTGAACGCTTGTATCGTCTGGCATTCCCACGAGCTGGAATTCGATTAAGGGAAGCGGAAGAACGTTATAGTTTTTTTATTTACTTGGGCGAGGAGATGTCAGGGGAGTCGGACGGGTTGAAACAGGGAGCGTGGGCCGGGGGGTGACGGTGGGTGGGCGAAAGGAAAGGCCGTAGGGAGAGAGGGAGTTCGAGATGATGAGGTCACACGTGGACGCCTTGTGACGGTGTGTCCCCACGTTCATTGAACACCCTCAAAACTAAGGGCGGGGTTGAAGAGAATTATAGCCGGAAGAGGAGAATGGAGGAGTTGGAGTCAATGAATTACTGCGTCCGGATTTGCTTCGGCCATGCAATGAGCCCATTTTTTGTACCCTCGTAGCTTAGGGTAAGTGCTAAGTGTATGTAAATAGTTTTAGGTAGTGTTATATATCAATATATATTCTGGAATGTTTGCAATGAGAACGGTACAAGGGTGTTCGTAGTCATAACTTTTCTGTAGCATTTCTGCTCAATACTATCGAGCACGACTGTCTTATGCTAAAGTTTCATTTTTGGTAAAGTACAAAAATTAAAAAAGTAATTAAAAGGTTGGGTGATTGGATACAAACTAATAATCGTATCATAATGACTGTGGCCGAGAAATGGAAGATCCAACAAGATACTAATTATACTTGTAACTTTCCCTCGACAAATTTTTAGAATGTGGTACGTTCTAAAAATTTTTATAATTATTAATATTATATATATTATAATAATAAGAATAATATATATTAATATTATAATTATAGAATATTATATATATATTTATAAGCATAAACACAGTAATCAAACCGAAGGTCGGTTTGGTAGGTAATTGTAGAATTCACCCAGTACTAAGCCCGACGGCGTGAGAAAATCACACATCAGAGTAATGGGGCTAGTTCCTTTCCCTGTGCTGTTATGATTTTCCCAGGAAAATTTGATACCCAAAAAATCAAATAGTTTTGGTGGAGCTGAAGGTGCTCATAGAGGCTTGCCGGGGAAACGACCACGGGCCCTCCGGTTAATAGTCCAACGCTCTACTCCTGGACTACTGCGACCAACATATGCATATGTGCATGTATGCACACATGCATATCGCACTCTGGGCACCTGAAGCTCCACCCAAGCTATGTGATTTTTCGGGTACCAGATCTTCCTGGGAGACCATTACCGGCACAGGGAAAGGAACTGGCCCCCCTACCCTAATGTGTGAATTTCACTCGCCGTCGGGCGAGTGGAATTGGGTGAACTCTACCATCACCTACCCAACCGACCTTCTGGTTGATTACTGTGTTTATGGTTTATATATAAATATATATACTTCAATGAACTGGGTATACTTCCATAACAAGAGATTATTATTCATTATTACTATTAATATAACATCTAAATGGGTCACGGTAGTGAAGGGGTAGAGGGCTGGACAAATAATCGATGGGTTTGGGTTCGATTTACGGGCAAGCCTCTCTTGGCACACTCAGCTCCATCTAAGCTGTCTGATTTTTCGGACACCAGAATTTTCTTCTACCCTGTTATGCACATTTTTATGTGACGATGGTCTTAGTATGGCGTTGATCCTACCATTACCTATCATAGAGACCTTCGGGTTGATTACTGTGTTTATGCTTTACTGTCATCTAAGCAATGCAATGTATATATCCTTCCAGTTATTATCGATTGGTTACATCATTTGAGCGACTGCATACCGTATCAAGTGCATAATATATGCGTTTATCATTTCTTATTTGAATCACGATTGCCACGACGAACTTCAATATGAGCGTCACTTGTACTGAAATAGTACGCACAGATTAAATTTTCCATCCATTGTCACAATGGAACACAACACAATGGAATTGATTTAATGAATTTACATTAAATTATATTGAGTTTTTGTAAAGATTAGGCAGTTTTTGAAAGAGTATAGTATGTTGAAATTTCCTGAGGAAATTAAAATATATAGTAGGTCATTGAATTATTTGAATTAAAACTATTCTCTCGAAATATCTTCAGTCATAATTTTTGCGTGACATCAGTAAGATTGGAATTGCAGGAATTGAGAAAAGCTCTTAGATCTACGCCGTCGGATGCGGAGAAAGGCGACGAAGCAAGAGCGAAGATTCCCTCGGTATTGGATCCTCTCAGCTCTCGTCCACTAAGTCGTGTCATTTCTTCGGCAACCTCTCCGCTGACCTTCTATTTTCTCACGGCTTCTTCGCCTCTTTCCTATAGCCATTACGTCGTAGTGATATTCCGCTTGTCCAACTCTCCCGGCATACCTCTTCTTTTCTCCTCATGCCCTCCAATTTAAGATTCTTTTTTCTCTCTGATAATGCTTTGACTCTTTAACTTTTTTAGAAGAAAAAAGACCCAGGAGTATCTTAAGCCTTTAAAAATAATCAGATCTGCCAATAATTATGCACGAGCGAAGAAAAATCAGATTTTTCAAAAGCTTTTTCAATTATGATAATGATAACTTTTACGCTGGAGTTTCTGCACCATTAATTTATAGGCACAAGTCAATGGCAAGTACTTCGACTTAATTCTATTACGTATTCAGTTATTGATAATACGTTCTATTTGAAGTGTTATAGAACAAAAAACTCTTTTGAAAAAAACATTTTGTTACAATGATCATATATGAAACTGTTTTAAATGAATTCATGATATTTATGGAATATTTTAAGTTTTTATACAACAACGGACATATTATGCGACTATTATGTGGATGAAAGTTTTATTTGCAACGGTAGCGAGAATTAGAAAAGGGGCTTCGAGTTTACTCCCAGTGTGGAGCAGTCCGAGCAAAGTGGAAATAAGATACTCGAATGGAATTCGTCAGCAATTGCTCTATCTATTGCCTAAAATGATGACACAGAAGATATAGTATGTGCGGATAGTACATTCGGAGGTTGTCAGAAATGAAAAATTGTATTTAATAAAATTTTACGCATTCTTTGATAATTCCACTGAGAAAAACATTTAGCATATCTATGCGAAACAGTAGAAAAATAAATATGTTACATTTATATGTTTATTTTTCAAAATTTACCTTAAAGAGAGGGTGTTCATTTTTGTTTTGGATGCATTTCATTCCTTTTGTCCCCTTCATTCAGCTCATAACTTACGCGGATTGTGGACTCACGTACTTCCTCAAATTCCCTCTCCTCCAGGTTATCCTTCCATCTCCCGCGTCCTCCTTTGTGGCCCCTCGTAGGCGCCGCGGCGGTCGACCGCGGAGCCGTTGTCAACTGAAATTCGCCCCTGCGTGACACCTCCTCCCACTTCGCGATTCACGTCGCCTTCTGCCAAATGTTCCCGATAGCCTTGGTGCACCGCGGAATTGGTGGGGCATTTTCCCTTCATCCTCCAAGAGAGTCCGTTTTCCTTCGCTCATGCGATTATGTTCGTATTCCAGAAAGCCACCGTTGCGTGTTCAAAACATCCCATAAAATATATTTATTCCATAAATGACTCGTGGGTTGTCCGCTTTGAGAAAAGACTGTACTCTGGTAAAACGTAATCTTGTGGTAAGGCTGTAAGGCTTGTACATGTACGTACTCAAATGGAATCATTCACACAATGAGGGAAACATTCTTTAAGAAACATTATTGAAATTTACTAATTTTGAAAAACCTAACTGTATTAGTTTCTCAATATTGGTAATTCAAATATTCAAAATGTCGCGGAAAGAAGAATTGAAACTGATTCCATTGTTACGGATAAGCACCAATAATTTGCCTTATCCAATTTTTTCTATTGAAATAAAATACCTGAGATTTGATAGTTATTAATTATTACTGCATATAAACCAAAATTCAAGGTACAGTACACAAAAAACATTATATTAGTTCCGAGTAGGAAGATTAGAGCTTAATCGCAGTAATTTCAGGATTCATTGGACAAAATTGATCGAGATTTTCAAAGTGCTAATATCAAAGAAAACTAAAATGAAAGTATATTAAAGAGAGAAGATGAAGAAGAAGATATTGGCGAAAAGAGGAGGGAAATAAGAACAATCTGTCTTTAACTTTCCAGGGATTAGGAAAATATTCGATGAATGGAGGGCGATGGGTATCAAGCGTAGATGATAAACTTAAGCTAAAAAAGCGTTTGCTGAAATAAGCGACAACAACTCTGATCAAGGAACAAGCATGAAAATATTACGCAAAAGCAATCGTGTGAAAGGTGTGACAATCTGAGCGGAGACCTCGACCAATTGAAAATCGAACGAGAGAAGAAAAACAGACTTGAAAACCTGGTGCTGGTGTCAGACGCAGGAGATAAATTGAGAAATGAAGAGATGTGCATAAAGAGTAGAGGACAAGATAAGAACCAGGTGAATTGAGAGCATCTTTTCAAACATATTGGATGTCTGCATACAAACGCAAATGAATGGATGGATGGATGGATGCCAATGGATTTTTGCATTGCATGAAAAGAAAAAAATGAAGGAAATAGCTCAAGATGGAAGCCGCAGGACGAATGAGGTCAAGTAAAGAGTTATGTTAGACGTAAAATCTATGAGACCTTAAGGGAATTAGAACTGGAAAGAGTGGAGGGCAGTATTA
Source organism: Hetaerina titia (assembly GCA_037158775.1). Taxonomy (NCBI): domain Eukaryota; kingdom Metazoa; phylum Arthropoda; class Insecta; order Odonata; family Calopterygidae; genus Hetaerina; species Hetaerina titia. Next base: position 11,919,274 of record CM073770.1, read on the forward strand.
AAACAATCTTCAGATTGCTATGACGAATCTCAAGACGGTGCTGTAGACTTGGTAAAGGTTGAAAAAGAGGTTGGAAACCCGTTGACCCATTGTGTGGGCGCGCTTGAGCGAGAGGAGTCAGTTGCCTATGACGACGGGACCGCAATGCAATCGGCCGAAATGAGAATCGACTTGCACGAACGGAGAGTGGTACCTTTTTTTATGTTTTTTGCTCTTCTTTGCCTCGTCAGCAAACGAGCCAGATAAACGCTCAGACTCCGCGCCGAGTAGAAAGAGGGAATGGAAGACGGAGAGGAAAAGAGAAGGGAGTTAAACCGATGGGAGACCCAAGAATTTCAACCCTACGCTAGCAGACGAGTAACCTTATGAGGAAAATACATGCAGACTGCATATATGTATATATATATATATATATATTTTTTTTTTTTCGAGAAAAACAACGAAGAAAACAAATGAAGTTTGTCCAGCGTGTCTTTTATGCCATGGAGAAGCGAATATGCCTTCTTTTTTGCGCGGAGCTATATCCAATCAGGTAAGGGAGGGAATGGGGTTGAACGTAAGTTTCGGGTCGTCGTATCCCGAGAGCCCGGGCCCTCACTTCACTCCCCCAGGGCAGTATCCACTTGCCGGCCAACGCCAAAGGAGGACGGATATTTGCGAAGGTGTTGATTCACTGGAGAGATTGTTTTCGGTCCTACTCCCGATCGTACACCCGAATGGTTTTTGGCCTCAAAGGAATACTGATATCTTTGCAGAGACGCCGCTTCTCGGAGACAAGCGTATGACTCCCATGCCACGCTGAAAGACCTCGAAACTCTTTGTACGTCCTTGCTCTTTGCGCCCTGTGGGAGGGAATATTTCTTTGAGTTACTGGTGCGATAGGAAAACGGTCACTATAGGAAAATAGTGACCGTTGTCGAATGGAATACTTTGAATAAAGATAAAAGTACACTATGAATGTTATTATTTGGACACACTTTTGTTTGACATATATGGCAGACTCTATTGTATATCAATAAAAATGCTCGTAATAATTAATAATATGGCTAAGATAGAAGTACGTGACCATTTGGAGCCTTATATATTACTTGGTGAAATCGATGAAAGGCTGATAGTTTATGAAATTTAGAATAAATGATAATTACAATGTTTTACTTGTAAATGATTAGACCTATTGTTTCACCTTTTCAAAATTATTTTTTATGATAAAACAGTTTTTGCACTAAATTGCAATTAATTCCCAAATGTGTCTAATCAGTGAATGGGAATATAACTTGAATGAATCTTTATGGCCCCATTTGCTGAAAAAACAATTTAAATATATTCGTGTTTCAGTGATATCCTAATCTAAACAATATTAAAATGATTTTTTTTAAACTTTTAATAAATGAACCTATAATATGAAATCCGTTTTGGTAACTGATGAGTGACTCAACTTTGATTTACAAAATGCACATGGAGAGAAATTATCACACTAATTATCTTGTAAATAATTTCCCCAAATATCCAGAGCTACGCTGAATTGTGTTGCACAGTGTCATTTTAAATAACTTGACATTTAGCTTGAAAGTGATACCTTCCTCACTAGGCGGTCAGGTTTCTGCCTGGTCACCTGACCACCATACAACAAGATGAATTGAATTAGTAGAATTTTCGAGGGGTCATGGTAATCCGTCGAGTGGTTGACATCCCATGTGAGGGAGAGACCTACTGGAAACTCGTTTGACCAACGACGGTCGTGTAACGACTTAACGCGAGGAGAGGGTAGGAGCGTGAGGGGTGGCGGAGGTGAGGGCCGGATCTTGTGGGGGTTTAGGTAGAGCCGATTGGGGGAGGGAGGCTGGAGAAGAGATGGCGGGAGTGGTTGAGGGCAGGAGAGACAGAGGGAAGGCGAGGATGAAAAATGCGGCCACGGGGATGGATGGGACGGGCCATTTGGGGATTGATTGCCATCTATCCGTCCTCGGCGGCGGCGAGCGAACGCACTCACGCCGGCTGCAGATTGCGAGGTCCAGAGACGGAGGGGAAATGGAGAGAGGGGAGACGGGACCCTCGATGGAGAGCCCAAGATTGCCTTCCCCAGCAAGAGTTTTCTTGGGGCTCTTGCACATTCCGCCTGATAAAAGAATCATGTTCTCTTGCTCTCATGACAGCTATCTTTTAATGAAAAATCTGGTGGAGTTAAGTTTCATTTTTCGAAGCAAAATATGATTGTGTTTAGTCGTCTTCGCCCCATACTCTTTTATTTTATCGATATTCTTCATATCAATATTTGAAAATCCTGAAAATGCAAGTTAAAACGGACACACACAGATATTGTAGATTTTGACTGCCGTTATTGTTGCAATCCGTGTATTGATTGACATCAAGGCGGGGGAAGGACCTCCTTCAAACATTCCTGAGCATGGAGAGTCGTGAAATAAGGACGCGGGGAAAGATAGGAACGCGAGGGGAGGCGGTGGGGCGTGTTGGAGACGTAATACGTCTTCTTATTTCCATAATCTTTTCATTTATTCGTTTCGCTCTAATCCGGTAATAGCAACTTCGGCCTTTGCATCTTAATTTTAGCAATAATATATATAACAATAGAAACAATTACAAACATATATGAATTACATTGATCCCTAGATACAAGCCCTAGATAAAAGCCCATCTAAGCGGAAATCGAACCCGCGGACCCTGGATTGGCAGTTGAGAAGGTTATCCCACCACTGGGGTGGATTAAAGAAATCGAAGTAAGATGTAGTACTCCCTCACCTTATCCCCTCGGTCATCGGGGCTCTTGTTATAATTCCTCAAACTGTCACGCTATTTCCGCTTTAAAAACCGCTATATTCAAGCTTATTTTAATTTTATTTTAATGATTTTACCTAATGTTGATAAGTTTAAAATTATAATCCAATTTTATTTTGCAATTTGTAATGGCTTGTAGATCCCTGACAATACCGTTCGATTTAGCTCTACTCCATTTCCCCTCCATTCCTGCGCGTCTAATTAACATTAGCATTATAATTCCTGTACACGATTTATTTCTCATTTTATACTTAAGGAGTTTTTTAATTGACGTGCTTCGAAGGAACATCACCATATGTAGTGATGGGAATTCAGTGGAATCAAAACTACTGGCGAAAAATGAATCCTTCATTCGACAACAAGGCGAAGACTCCGAAAGAGCAGATAGTTTCTTCTTCCATTATTCCTCATTTTGATTGTGGTGACATAGCGTATCAAAACCATTCATACGAGCTTTCGGTAAAATTGCAAAGGACATTTAATTCATGTGTACGCTTAATTTACAATTGGAAATTGCAAATCGTATAAAAGAATATTTTCACAAACTAAACTGGTTATTTTTTGGATTATCGCAGGAAACTCCACGTTCTGTCCTTACTCTATCAAATACTAAATTATAAAACCCGTCAGTATGTTGCCAATGAATTCAAAAGACTTGATAGGATACACAAACTAAATACCAGAGGTAATCATTGATTCGTTATCTCTCATCACAGAAAAACTACACTCAACCAGTCCTTCGCAGTTACAGCTGGTCGTCAGTCTAATGAGTTATCATCCATCATAACTAATCCAACTTCTCTCCCATCATTCAAGCGCGCACCTAATAAATCACTTATTTCACAGCAAACCAACCAGTAAAAGTCTGGCTTTACTCATAATTCGATATCCTTACTTCTTCTTTTGCAGGAGCATCATATTTTGTATTGGCGTTTGTAAATATAACCGGGAATATTGTTGTACGAATACTGTTTGCATGTATCGGTATATGTATGCATAGTATGTGTATGTATTGTATGTGTGTATGTTGCAAGCTTTATTTTATATTTAGTAATTGAAACTAGGCAACTCCTGCATTGTGATGCTGTATGTTAGTCCTTAGCTATTGTCTGTATTAATGTTATTTCTATTTATGTATAATTTGTGAAACTTATCTAAAAGTTTTATGTAGTATATGTGTGACGGGGAATTAGGCGGTAGAAAAGACTCCACAGTCTCAATTTCGCCCCAAAATAAAGACGACTATCCATCTATCCCTTTCTTTCTCTGACAATTGACGCCCCTACGACAAACGACTGTCCCGTTTAACCGCCCCCGCGGTTTGTGCCGATCGCCTATGAAATCTGTTGGTCAAGGGCGTCATCATAGTACTCGCTCATCGTTGGTAGGGATATTTTAGGTATTCTTACCTACATATCATGGCCGAGCCGAGTGGAGGAAACATGTTTCAATGCACCGCCCTCAATGGGAAAAGACAAAACCGTCCAATACACGACTGCTAACTAGGCCGTAATCCCTTTCCATTCATATTGCAAAGGTGTGACTGTCTAGCGACCGCAATGTGCACAGTTCACGACTTTGGCTTAGAATTCGGTCTGAGTCTGCGTCTACGCATATGCCTGTCGAACGTACTGAGTTGAGGGAGATAGTGACAATGGGCAAGCGATCTGAGTGGCGGGTTAACAGTAAGCGCATCAGCTAATGGTGAATTAACATTTTCCACACAAGGCCTTAATTCTCACCCTACAAAACCTCCCCCTCCCACACACTGCCTCCACCGGAGTCAAGAGCGGCGTGCCCGAATTGTATGCAGAAGTCTAACGGGGGCGTGGTGGCACATGAGGTGGTGTGTTTGCCAGCGCCACCACACCATGTTGGCGGCAGCGGAGAGAATTACGACAGGAGACGTCTTCGCCTTCCTCCTTCTCTCCCCAACCCCTTTTTCTTCCCCCTCATCTTCCCTACAAAATCTCTCTCGCCCACCACCTTCACCCTCTCCCAATTCCCGCCTCCTTCCTTCTGTTGGACCCCCCATTAAAGTTTCTCAATTCTGTTTGCAAAAAAATTGGGTTTTTAGAAAAGGGAGGTTTGTTTCTCCTCCATTCTCTCCTTCCTCTTCTAACTTTCTTCGATCATTCTCGGACGCTCCTTCCCTATATTTCCTTCTCGGCGAAGTTTTAATAGTACCGACCGCTATTGGGAGCTTATTAACCACGAGTAGGATAAATGACCTAAACCGAAGAATATCGGATCCAATATAAAAGTCTCTCATCAATTTAATGGAAAATACTTCACATTATCAAATTTAAACTGATCCTGATTTGCGTAAACTGAATTATTTACACATTTAAGAATACTTACTTACTCTTAAGAGTCTTAGATGGAATCAACGAGAAGGTTGCGTCTTTATTCTGTAAGTGGTAAAGATAGTTGTCAGTTATCAATAGGTCTAGTTATAGTGTACATTTGGAATGCGTATAATAATTGGTTCGAGAAACTTTTAAAATATTATTTAATAGGGCGCTGATTAAGTTAGCTAGATTTACAGATTTTCATGTCTCATTCCGAAAAACAAGAAAAATTACATACCAATTGGTAGGCAAATAACAGAATAAGTATATTTTACACGTGTGGAAAAAATATGATTATTATAAAACAGAAAAAATAAAATGCTCAAGTTTATATTAGATATGATAAAATATGCTGAGCACTTTAGTAAGGTCAGTTGCATTATTTAGGACAGGTGGGAAATTTCACCTATTTAAGAAAGATATCAGGCGAAGTCGAAGAATTTTGCTAGAAAATTAAAGTAATTGCATGCGTTACGTTAAAAAGCATTTATAGATAATGTAGTTGAAAGCATGATCCTTGAGCAAAGAGATGAATAAAAGGCTAATAAAGATTTATTAAGGACGGCTCTAAACACAGCGATAGAGGGGAAATGCTGGGAAAGTAAGGGCGAGGGTGGAGAAGAGGACGATAGATTTGACGAGTGATCGCCATCTTCTTCTATCATATAATAGACGTTTAGACCCTTCCGGCATTTAAAGTTTTGGAGCTCCCATCGTTTACTAGAACTCCCCACCTTTATTTATCCACTAGGTTTGTACTGAAGAAATTTTCTCGAAAAACTTTCTTCTTCTAACCATTTTACAATGCAAGGGCCCTTCGATCACATCCTATTTTATTTTTTACTCATCAATGCCTTAATTTTTCTTCCCCTTATTTCTTTGTCTGCTTTTTCTGATATAGCCTTTTAAAGATATATCATATTACATTACTGCATTTTGAATCTTGACTTGGTTGTGCATTACAATGCAACAATTTCAGACTTAAAATCATTCGCCTTCTTCGGGATTTGAACCCGGATCCTTCGATATCCGGCCGAGTGCTTTACCCAGGTAAGCTATCGAGGCTTTCTCTTGCACTTCAACATTTTGTTCCAGATTCGTCTCCCGGTCAAAGCGAATTTTTAATCAATTATTCCTTTCTCTCCTCTAAGTTATTGCTAATTTAATTTTCGTTTTTCCAAAGGAAAATTTTTGAAACCCCAAGTTCTCAGAAGCTATATTATAATTGTAATCTATTATATATCGCCTGTGTTGCCACTTTTCATTGGGAATTATTATTTTATTGGGAATATCCTTGTTTGCTAGCACTCCTTTAATTTAGGTAATATTTTTTTAGAAAGATATTTTTGTTTCGTTAAAATTAGCAAAATATCGTGATTTTTTATCGTAATAGTTATTTTTGTGTCTCTCCGAAACTGAGTACTACTCGGAGCATCGTGGAATTTCTTACTCTAGCATTAGTATCCCTTGCCATAGTCAGATAATCAATTTTACTATATGATTTTGTAATCTTATTAACATCTTGGTATAATAGTTGATTTTCATCCGTTTTCCTATTATCTGGTGGATAAGCATCATAAGAATTCAGGTACCCATCTATCTAATCTGAATCTTGTCGCCACTAACTCTTGTCGTCTTGTTTCTTATACAGCGAATAATTTCTTTATTTTCCATTTGTACCCAGATGGCTATTCTGGAGTGTGTTTTTTCACTTTGGTTCACCTCACTATAAATCGTGGTGTAATTTTTGCTCTAAATATTTTGTTATCCTTTGTTTCTCTACGTATATAAATATTAAATCCATAGCCTAATAATTGTTTGTTACATTAGAATCCATTTCAATTCAATCCCCGGTTAATCCAGGAAAGCATGCGACTTTAATGCACCCGCTATTTTTAATACGAGGGCTGTCCAGAAAGTAATCTCCGTTTGGCTATAATAACACACTGGAATGGATACAGAAAATTTATCATTTTCATCTCAAACCTATATATCCATACTATTTTACACATATTTTCTAAACAGATTTAAACATTTGGCATATCTCTGAACTAGTTTTCAAATTCCTTTGGCATACATTTCTGTTTTCTGAGATCGCAGTACACCAATGACGAGATCTTTCTCGTCTAGACGAGCACAACACATGTGGTAGACTATATTTACAATAGTGTTTTCCTGGAACAGAGTTGTTGAAATTTGTGGACAGCTTTCTAAAGATTTCAGATATCGTAAAACGCCGGTTTTCAAGAACTTTCCGTCAATTTACAGGTACATTTCATGATTCATCATAGACGGGTGGCCACTTCTGTCATCATCATGGACATTTGTTTACTTGTTGTTGTTTACTATGAAACAAACAACAACATTGACGCACAATTTTTGTCACTCATCACGTTTGGTCTTTACGGTGCACAAATTTCCCAATGAATGTCGGCAGCTTTGATGTTTTTTATTAGTAAAAATCTCGTTATGACGTATATGCGTGTTATGTCCTTATTTTAATACACTTAAGATCTATGACCAAGACATTGTGTATTTTGTTATCCATCAACAAAGTAATTTAAATCGGCATGGTACTTATCTACTAATAGTTGAAATTAAACATTTTATTGTATGTATTTTGTATAAAACGCTTCCAGAACTCGCAGGATCCTTTTCATTTTTCTTGATCATGAATTATCACCTTACTGTCATTACTTTTGTGGAAGTCTTGAACTTAAACACTTGAGAAATTGTGTTTGTTTTTACTTTAGCCAGGAAGAGGCTTCTAGCACTTAAAACACGCTTGGAACGACAACTATACAAGTTTGTATGTAAAAACAAAAACAAGTATGTAAAATAACTGAAGTACGCGACGCTGTCTAAATGTCATCAGAAAACTTAACTAGCAGTTCTAAAATATTTAGGATGAGATAAAACTTTTCAGTGTGGATCACTGTACATCAAAGCATGGGGTTGTTTGGCAACTTACATGAAAGTTCTATTGAATATTAATTTACTATGTAATTTATCGATTATAATGTTGTTGTAATAATGTTTGAATTGGTTAAAATATCCATTTTCTTTCACACATTGTATTGAGTGGCTAATGTATATATATATATATATATATATATATATATATATATATATATATATATGACGTCGTATTAGGATTTTATTCGTAATTACCTAATTTGGAGAATATTAATTTAAAATTACTGTGTTTTAAATTTTTTCCAAAATTGCCATATAACCTTAAAAAAATGTTTTCCGGAAACTGAAATTCGATTCCTTTCCTGAAAATTTTCTGTAATTAATATCTTATGCTTGGAAATTCCTCCGCCGCCTTCACTCTTATTCATCTCTTCGATTCATCCCCTTCAAATCCCTCTCCCTCTAACCCCTCTAACACTTGTCACCGTCACCATCCTCCGGAATGAAAAAACATCCCCTCTTCTCTAATTGCTTGCCTTTCCTCTCTCTCCGCTCATTCGCTCCCCCGCAGTCGCGACCCCCGCCCTTCCCACCAACCCCTCGCTCTTGCCCTCCCTCTCCTCTTCCCTCGGATAATCCTCTTATTTCTGCGCGAGGACCCATCCCTCCCTTCCTTTCTCGGTTTGTTTCCCTTGTCTACTTCTTCTCTCTTCAGCGTCTTTTAATTTGATTTTCTTAACTTGCGCCTGCGATTTCTTTCAGTGTACGACTAGCTTTAACGCTCCTGAGAAACTGGCCTAAAGGGTTCACTAAGTGTTTTTCCTCAAACATTTTATCAAAATGAATTTTTAGGCCAATTTAAAGATTTTTCGTAGGAGAGCATTAGCGCTTTGATTAAATCATAATCTCCGGTTACATGATAATGGTTCCTATATAGGTTGTTTGCCATCAGTGTTTTAATTTCCTGAAGACGAATCTTTAACACTCATTTCCGCTTATTTCACTTGGAAACCTTCTCCTAATGTGGAAGAAAAACCCAAATAACCTACATTTGAACTGAGTGAAGTAAAAAGATCCGTCTACGTATAATTTTCAAACCCGAATTTTATGTTATGCTGTGTATAATTTTACCATGCTGGAGCATCGTGTAATAGCACAGAGATTTATAAAGCGATTCCCAGTTCTGTGCACTGAGAGCATTATGTTTCGTAAAGCATATCGCATAAAAATTTGAAAATACCTGTCAAAAGTGCATAGTTAATGAAAGGTTAAATTTTAAACCAATACTATGCTTATTCCGCGTCAATTGATGATCTTTAGAAATACCTTGTCTTATCAAAATATAAAACATTCCAATGTAACAATTTCAGAGTGTAAAAATTTTTACACTGAATTTTTGGATTGAAATGCATGTTAGCGGATTACTCCGTTAAAATTTACTGTTGCGGCATCTCCAGCAGTTTCTTAATAAATATAAAACCATAAAAAATTGTGATTAATAACCTTAGGAAGAAGTAGGTACTCGGAAATGGCAAAGAAGAAAAACTATAATAGGAATCCTTTCGTAACTTGCACATTAAAATATTTAAAATAGAACATTTTAAATATTTCATCGAGAAATTTATTAAAGTATTTATAATTTGATATATTAAGCGAACTTTTTATAATAGTTTGTAATTTTATACCGGCATCACTTAATATTAGGAAATAATTATTATATCAGAGATTTCATTTAGAGATATTTCATCGGGACAAGTTGTTTTTCCAAGTTACTGGCCGTCGCTAAGACCTATAAGTCCGAGAATCGTTTCGTAACAGAGCTCCAAAAGTATTTTATTACCTGTCAATTCTCTCATTGATTTGTCGTTCAAAGTAATGGCAGCTGCCTTTATTTGCTCTTTCAATTCATCCTTTCCACCAAGGTTTTCACTTTTAGAGGCATTCGCGGCGTATTAATAAGAGGCGCACTAAAAAAATGTTTCGTTAACAGGAAACAGCTCATTAGACCGAGCATGTGCAAATTAAATCAATAAGGGGGAAATTATGCCCCATATTTCAACCAACAAGTTCTAGAGTTGAATCGGAGTTCACTAAATAAATATTAATTTTATATAGATATAAACTAAATAAATAAATACGGACGCGTCACTTAATAACTTCTGCTTTTATTACGATAGTGACCGCTTCCGATTATTTTACCTTGAAACTTTTCTCTAAAGTCCAATAAATATATTTATTTAAATCTAATTTGTGCCTGTGCAAACGATATTTCCCTCAGAACCCTCGGAACGTAGTACCGTTGAACGAATACTCACCGGACGATTGAGATCGAAGTGAATTAATACTAAATATCATGAACCTAGTTCAAGCCTATTATGCACATAATGACTACTTTGGAGGAATTTTTAATGGACATCGAGGGATCCTCGTTTGGATTCCAGCCAAGGCGGATGATTTTTACACTCTGAAATTGCTGCATGAATTTGGAGTATTTCGAACTGGTTATAATTAGGTGAACATCAACTGAAACGCTCCGATTCAAATAAATATTGTATTTTTTTGTTAATTTAGTTCCCAGCTTCTAAATCACTAATCCTTGCTATTTTCTGAATTGAATATGTTTCTATTTTGCCGTATTTAGAGGATTCCTGAGGGGCGTGCAGTATTTCCCTGAAACTTTTGGGTGCGAGTTCTTGCTGCATCTGAAGATGGCTAGTCTCGTACTCCTTTAAGGCATGGGGCGGAATTCCACTCGCTTTCTTTGACGATAGACTTTAGCAAGCTCGGAACCCTGGATTCTTCCTGGATCCTCATCCGTTCTGCTCATGCTATACATATAGCATGAGCAGAACGGATATACGTACATATAGCAGCGTGTTGAAAATGCATTCCGAATGTATGTGTGGACGGCTGAAGATTACAATTCAGTCAACTGGCTGAATGGGCCTTGCTGTGGGGTGAACGAGTTGATCTGAGGAAACGTCGGAGTAACTACTGATGAACTTGCCTGCGTTTGCTTGCTTCTCATATCTCTCGCTCTTTTTACTGTCTCCTGACTAATCGTCGGCGGGCACCATCATTTTAATCATAACTTCCATTGAATTTGCGTTCTTCAATTTCAATGCCTAAATGTACGATGTTAAGATTTATAATGCCATTGCGATAATTATAAATCGTAGTTACTCATAAAAATGTTTTAATTTTTATCATTAAAGAAAAATAATATTGATCAGCCAACATTATGGAAAGGAAATTAAAGTGGCTTTATAATGACCATTACAGTTAGAAAAAATTATCTCGATTATTATTATTTTGTTATAATTATTATTATTATTAAAAAATATTATATTATTAAATTAAAATTATTTACCAAGCTATTTTCTTCTATTGTGATCAAAAGTACGTAGTCAAAATGTCACGCCTTAACTCAAATATTTAATTCCATTTTTATTGATGCAATCGATTTGATTTTCGTATTGTTTATTTTTTGATTTTGTATTATTTATGACTCAGCGATGGGTTTTCCCCGATTACCTCTAAAAAATGGTCTATGTATACATTTTGCGAAAAATCATGGAATTACTCAGAAGTGCGCCATCGTGAAAAAGATTTAAAACGCATTGCGAAACAAGAAAGATTTAAAACTAAGGAGTAATTTTAGTCTTATTTTGCGAATTTTGTGTGGGCCTAAAAATGTAACTAACGTCTTTTTGAAAGAGCTTACTCAAAGTAATTTGGATAAGCTAAAATTAGAAGGGAACAGTAAGTTTATTGGTCTTTCATTTCATACTTTAATGCGACCATTTCTGTGTAGTAATTTTAAGAAAAATAATTTTCAAATTAAAAAGAACCGTTGTCCAACTGATAACAGCTTCTAATTCAGTCACCTCGGCAATACTACCATACTAAAGCTACAGCAGAGATTATGGTTGACATCAGGAATCCTATACTATTTTCAGAAGGTGAAGAACTGACCGATTCTTTTCTGTATTGCCATACCATTGCCCTCACCTATGGTATTCTTAGGCAATAAAGCTATGGCAACTATTTTTCACACATTATAGCATGTTTAGTTTCGCGGTAATATCACTTCATAAAGAAGAGTCATACTTGGAGAAGAGGAAGGAATTGGGTTTGGGCGGGGGGCACACGTTTGAGGTGGAGATTCAATGGAGGTCACCCCGCGTCGCGGAGGGAAGGAAGGCCTGCTCAGGATCCAGCTCCCATCTTCCTTCCTCCTCTCTTCCTGACCTCGCCGCCATCTTTCCTTGCCCCTTCCCCTTTCCCGCAAGGACGATTACCTACTCGGAGCTCTCTGCATACCGAGCAGTATCTATTCTGGTTTTCCACTGCATTGCGACTCAGAGGGGAACGGTGGGCGGGGGGGAGAAGGGAGCTACAGGTTTGATTTTGCAGTCTTTAAGCCTCCTGGCGAAGCATCCTAATCCGAGAGGATTTGCGAAAGTGCGCCTGCCCAGATGTAAAGGGATTCTGTGAGTGGATTCCCTCGTAACAGATTGTGAAACGATGCCTTCGAAGCATGACTATCCATCACAAAACGCCCTAGATTCAGGAGTAATATATGGCCTTTAGGACCCATGTAGTCTATCACTATATCTTTCTTTTAGACTCGTAATGCATTTAAGACAGCTTTAATCCTTCGATAGAGCTATAATATCGATAGACCAAGGTGATTACCTCCATATTCATTGTAGACCTCAGGTTTGGTTTGTCACATATATATATCTAACAGTTAACTTGTTCAATGAGTTCTTGAATTCACGTCCTGCGATTAAGATTAAGAGGTTCTACCATGTTAATTATTATGAATCAGCTGTAGTGTTGCACGATTGAAATTTGCAGAATGTTATAGCGTCAAACTGTAGGAAAAGTCATTTTGGAAATAACTTATCCTATTAATACAAAACTCAACCAACAAAGTCGTATGACTCTATCAGACATTTTCGTTAAACTAGCAAGGGTAGATAGCGATGTAAAATTAAGCGTAATTGCGAATCATTACAGAAGACACGGCTTTAATTGACTTGTTAGTCTTCACTTCTGCAGCGTTTCCATTTGTCAGCATATATGCAATTGTTATTGTGTGATCATCATGGAGTATTTTGCGAATGACGCCAACAGCTCTATCTGAATTAACCTTCTAATCGTACCTCATCGGTTTCATGATACGTCCAGGTAATTCTATATATTTTAGGCATTGCTAAGTAAACAGGGACTAACGAAAATAGGTGCGATTCAAACAAATAGTGTGCCAATTGGCAAATAACCTATACATACAACAGCTCTTAAGCTATATTGTTTAATGTATAGTACACGTATGAAACGAGTTAGCACTGATTTAAATAAAATGATACAAGATAACATCGTAGAAGATAATTTCGTCAAACCCAACTATCTATTTAAATATAGGAGTTATCTTCTTGTTTTCTTCGGTGGCTGGTCCCTCATCACGCGTGAAAAATGGCATTTAAAACTACTAAAGTATTATATTGTAAGTCTAATTTTGTAATTATATTTCCTTAATATTAGTTTATCAGTCAGCCAAGGGGTTGCAAGCATTGCTGAGTGAATTGGAGGTTCAGTGCAATAGATATTGGATGAGAATCAATATTAATAAAACTAAGGTTATGCGATTTTGAAGAAAGAAAAAGGCTAAGCTAAACATTCAAATAGGAGGGGAAAAATTAGAGCAGGTAGAACAATTTACATATCTCGGAAGTGTTTTGGACCAATACGGTCAAAATAGTAGGGACCTAAGGAGAAGAATTGCGCTAGGCAAGGAGGTTTTCTCTAGGAGGAGGGAGTTGATGGAGGGGACGTTGAGTGGGGAGGTTAAGGCAAGACTCGTAAAAACACTGATATGGAGCGTACGGCGCGGTAACGTGGTCGCTGAGTCAGGAGGATAGACGTAGATTGGAGGCTTTTGAAATGTGGGTGTGGAGAAGAATGGAGAAGGTGAAATGGACCAAAAGGAAAACAAATGAGGAAGTACTGGAGAGGGTGGGTGAGGAGAGGGGTTTGTTGAGAGAAATCCTATGGAGGCAGGAAAAATGGACGAAAGGCGTATTGAGCGTTAGTAAAATGTTGAAGAAGGTAATAGAGGGGAGAATGTTAGGCAAACGAGGAAAGGGCAGGAACAGGATAGGGATGTTGGACGGGATGAAGGGAGGAAAGAAGTACACAGAGATGAAGAGGGACCTGATATAGATTAGTTTGCTGGATTGGGTTTTGTTTGGAATTTAAAAAATGTTTATTTGATAGTTGTGTCCATCCAAAAACCTACCTTAACCGGTAGATTACCTAATAATAATATAATTTCCTTAATATCAGGGTGCTTTGAATATTTTTGGTAAAGTGAACTGTTTAAAATGTTCTAAAGATCTTCTCGAATAATAAATATTTGGAATTTATGAAAAGTATGAATTTCTCACTGCGCTCGATTTATGCGTTCTCTTGAAATATACTTTCATATGAGTTTCTCAGATGCGCATCGAGACCCTGAGGACTGGAGACAGTGCAATAGCCATCCACGCATCGCGGCACAATACTTGTCCATAGTTATCTGGTTAACATATGATTTTGTTCAAAGAGCTAAGTCAGCCTCTTCTCGTTCACTATTAATATTTCAGAGGATTTTGAATCATAATGCTGCTTATGGATGTGTTTGCATGTGCAAATAAAAACAAATGCTAAAGTCAAGAACGGAACAATGTTGCCAAGGAGATTTAATCAATTCGACGAGGAAATGGTAAGATATGCGAACGAATGAAATGTAGGTGGATCTAAAAAGGTTAGTTCGATTTTTAGATGAGGTGTTGGAAGTAGTAGTTGTAAGAGACGATCAACTTAAACTTGTAAATCTGTAATTGTAGGTATGCATTTAGGAAAAGTTTCACCTCTCTTATTTCGGGTAAAAAGACAACTTAGAAATTATTTGAAAAGAGAACAACTATGAGTGAAACGCCTATCTGAAAACTGAAAATGTTAAAATACAATGAAGGAGGCGTTTCAAGAATATAGTCTGAATTTCGAAAGTCTGATTGTAGAATTTAAAGTTACTAGAGACAAGATTGATGATGAAGACGTTGCAATTAAGTTCCTTCTCAGTGCGTCACAAGAATAACAGAGACGAAAACTCAAGCAATTTTCCAATAAGATTTATTTTGGACAGGTTTTGATGTATTACTTAATTTTCAAGTTGACTTGAAAATATTATATTAATTATTATTTAAACCTCACTCCTCAATATATTGTCTTAACTTAGTTTTCACAACTTGCTTTGGTTGTCGGTTTTTTTCCTAACAACAACTATTGCTAATATAAAAGTGTAACGAACTTGGTAATCGAAAAAAAAAGTTTTGTAATTTAAAATGCTAATCTTGAATTTTTTTAATCTATTCAAAAATTAAATTTCAATGAAAATATTTTACGAGCATTTTCTTGAATTTTATACTGGAGTACTTCTTTACTGCTGGAGTACTCTTGGAGTAGTGCAGTTACACTGTTTTTTTATTGTTCTCCCCAAAGTACTTTGAGTACTCCAGCCTCCCTCTTATTGTGTTTTTCAAAGTTCGCATCGCAATGTAATTGCCCAAATCATAGTGAAAATATACATTTCGGTAAAGTTTACTCTGAAATGAAAAAAGTATCCATTTTATCAAGCTCCGGTGAATTCCCTCCCCTACGCCTTGTGTATTTTTTTTATCTAAGCACCACCAATCTAAATATGTAGTATTAATGACCATAGAATTTGCTTTCTGCACGGTTTTCCGTTATAAATAACCGAAGAATTTTCTTGGTTCCAAAACTAATTGGATTTTAATAGAACTAAAATATTCCAATAGTGAGAAAGATCTTGCTTACATTTTATGAACCCAGGAGTTGAGTTCTCAGATTCTCAGCTTCGAAGGTAATGGGGTCAGAGCAGGAGGTTAGAAAATATGGAGTTGAGATGCACCATTTGGACTCATCCGAGCTTGAGGGAGGTCAAAACCACTCCACGGAGGAAAGCTTCAAGAATGTGAATGTTCCATATTCTTTTGAGAAACCGATTCGGCAAAGGTGGTACATACTTAGTTCTCTCTTCTGAACCCAGATGAACTGGAGATATAAGTTTTGACATAATTTTGCATTTACCAGGGAGAGCTTGAGATGGTCTTGGAATTTGAATTTTATAATTAATCGTTCCAGGCGTAACTTTGTGGAATTGTTCCATGATGAATAGTGTCAAAATAAAACTTAATGAATACACATTAAATATGAAGTTTAATACGACCCAGATGTCACTGCGGTGCAAAATCATCAGGAAAATAAGTTACACCCCTTTCCCACTTTGTTGGAGCATCCGCCCGGCAAGTGGAAAGATCCGGTGTTCAAGCCCTGGTCGAGGAAATATTTGTAGATTTGTGATCTGCTCAATTCCGTCTTCCCCGCTTCTCCTGTGTTCGTCCTTCATATGTGTTCCTTTCCCCCTTTCCTTATATCTATTTCCATGTGAATGAATGCATATATATATATACCTGTAGACATATATATATATTTATGTGTATATATATATTATTAGGTAATCTACCGTTTAAGGTAGGTTTTTGGATGGACACAACTATCAAATAAACATTTTGTGACTCCCCACCTAGAAAACTAATCTATATATATATATATATATATATATATATATATATATATTTATTTATATATATATGTACACACTTATCAGAATCAGCTTCTGATGACGAAGGTCGTGCCGTCGAAACGTCAATTAGATATGTGAGTGTCCTTTCTTTGTGTTTCTATGTTTCAAAAATTCTATATCTATAGCTTTGTGTTTATATATATATATAGAAATAACTATATGGATGTTACTTCTTTGTCTGACGATGTTGCATTGCAGTGAAACCAGGGTTACATTCAAGCTAATTTTCCATGAAGATTTACAAAGTTTTATTTTGACCTTATTCTGCACGAGTTTTAACCTAAAGAACAAAAAAAAATAAAATCGCAAGACTGACTATACTTCCTGATACTCCCGACCAAAAATATCTATTGCAAAATAAATATTTTCAAGTTGGCCACTGTTTGCAACGAGTTGCATTGAGTGAGAGATATTTTTATATATGGTATCGGGTAACGCGGTGGCATATTCCTAAAAAGTATCTCCGAGGATTCTTTGACGAGAAAAACATTGTAAACATATCTAAATACGTATTGGGGACCGATTAAATGTAAAATGAATTTAAGCTGCATCGTATTTTTTTGATAATCCGTTCCCAGGGATAAGCGCACGTATTTCATTTGCATAATGCTGCGTGTCTCTCCAAGGCAATATTTGGAACGTGCAGGACAGAATTATTCTGCACGCAATTGATAGTTTAATGTGCGCCGTACAGATTCTATGCAAATCTAAGATGGAGTGGGGATGGAGAAAAGGAGTTTCGAAGGGGCAAGGGAAGTGGGGGAGGGGTTTCGAAGGCCCCTCCGTTTCCTACCGAGGAATTAAGGTAGGGAGTGGGGCGGCAGGGTTCGAAGACAGGGGAAGGGGTAGGAGGGGAGACGAGGGCACTTGGCGAGTCGCCAGGATGCAGCATCTGGAGATGTCTGCGAGACCCATGGATCCATGAGTCGGACCCCCGCCCCCACTGTGCTCACCTCCGCTCCCGTCACTTCTCCCCGCCCCCCAAACCTCGGGCGATTTTTTTAATGCGGCACACTGCATCGGACGTGACGATGGAGCTCATCCCCTCTCCCTCCCTTCCGCCCCCTCCCTCAAATCGCCCAATATCTTCCTTTGCTGCCCCCATCCCTCATCTTTCCCATCCCACCCGTCTTCTTCTAGATTCATAGCTTCTCCTCGAGCAAATCCTCCCCAACCTTGGTACTCCATTATTCGTTTTCAGTCAGGCCTTGGACCTTTTAAAGTTCCATAAGTTTTCCCAAGTCTTTGAAATTATTTATGCTTGATAATTACAGCGTTTGGCTATTTAGTCTTTAAGTAATTAAAGCCAAAATAATGACTTTTAATCCTATTTTGTGGAATGATTGTCGTACTTCAAATGTATGATTCCTTTTATTGAACCATTTGACTTTAGCAGCACACCATATTCAGCCACCAGCCAAATTGATTTATTTATTGTTAATTGCCAGAGGCATCTATGATGTCTTTGGTCACTAAAATACTTTTTTAGTCGTATGTAGAGCCCAGGGTGACCATGAAACCAGGGTAATTCCGTCACAATCACGTTGATCAAGCGGTAGCATTCGTCGTTCAGTTTAATACGATTATAAGCATAATTAGGAATCCAAGATTCTTTAATTTCAGAAAGGAGAGGAGGTACATTTTAGATAACCATTATAATGGATAGTGGATCCTTTAGAAGCGGTGCAATCATCAAATCGATCATAAAGTCCCGTTCCTATGTTTATCTGTCTTATATCCGACACAATACGGTTTCTACTTTCCGTTTTATCATCTCATGTTCTTCTGTCCGTAGTACAAGAGAAGGCCTGAATAGTCGGCGTCAAAAGAAGTAAACAAGATGAAGTTTCCCTTGTTGCAATAGCAATTGTACATTTTTGATTGATAGGAATAAAAAAATATGAACAGATTTTTGCCACATAGTTTACATTGGTAATTAGGTAAAGCTTTACAAAATTCCCATGCAAGAACATGCTATTAGATACCTTGACGGGGGTATAATGGATATTAAACTCAAAGTTTTATTGGATAGGTAGATCAAAATTGTATTCGTATAAGAAATGTCCTTACACATATTCTCGGGGTCAGCTTTTTAGTATAAGCATACATTTTATTTTCACTAAGATGGCATGTGAAAAAATATTTCATTTAAAATTGCATCCTTGACAAACGATTCTAATTTGCCACGTTTATATGTTCAGTGATTACTAATTCTCATTAAATGTGAAACGGTAGAATCTCTTTCATTTTATTCTAAACCTCTCTCCTATTCCCGGTCCTTTTTTCCATTTACTTTCTTTTAAAATTTACGAGCAATGAATTTCACTGCACTACTTCAAAATTATTCATTGATCTTGCATAAAGGGTTCCATTAAAAATTATTTGGTCATACTTAAGGGTGAAAGATTACAGAGGATAAATTTAAATCAATGAAAATTAAAGAAATTATTGAGCTGGCAAACATATTGATAAGGGCTTAATTGTATTATTCAATGAAATCATGAGAAAATATACTTACATTTAAACTTTTTTACCTGGCACAAAGTGTAATAATGAATATTTTATTTTAATTATATATAATTAAAGCACAAAATATAATGATAGAATATGATATTAAATATAAAAAATATTAGAAAATGGCCTTGGATTTGGAATTCTTGAGGCATTTTTACAAACACTGGAAATTATATTCCCCTGGAGAAAATTTCACATCAGTATGACACCCGGCTTTTTAGGTATGTAAACTATTACAAAAAGTACATTCAGACGGATTCTAAGTTAGCACCTGAGCAGAATACAGAGTTGGAGATATTTAAAACCTGGATAATATTCTGGTTGAACACGTCTGAAGGTACTCCACACAAATTTGATTATGTAGGTATATTTAAGATTCATAGAATTACTTAAGAGTAATAATTTCCGCAAAGAGAGTCAAAACATGCAATTTTTGATAAATGTAATGAAAGCCTTGTGCCTGGAGAATAATCATTAAATAAATATGTTTGCTGAATATCTGTGAACAATAATTCTATAATTACTATATTCAGAAGAATAATTGGTGCATTACATAATTAAATATTTGAATTGGTTCAAATATGAATTTAATGTATGCAGTAATTCTATTTTTAGTTGAAGCTTCTTTCAAAATGCCGGAAATGTTTGTAAAAAATGTTAAGATGTCAAAGTTTATAATTGAAAAAAATACCATTGCTCTAACTATTCATTCGTTTTTATTAGCTGGCAATTCAAGCAAACCATAATTTTAGGACTTCACGATGAATGAAAGCGGGGATTGAAACAAATGTTAATGCTATATGCTAGCTGTGCGGGTGTGGAAAAGGACTTTAACGTGAAAGTCGCATGAAAATAAATATTAAAAAAATACTTGAGTGAAGCTAAGAATTCCATTTGGAACTTTGAATATATTTTTGCAGTGTTGCCCTTATACCGGATGCACATTTTCTTTGGTAATTTTCAATGATTCCAGTTACTTTTTTCATACGACGGCCTTCGTGGTAGTAGGACGGCGTTGCTTTCAACTTTAAAAGCAGTATATCATCAAAGTAAAAACCTTTATGTGTCTTAGAACTCTCAGGCATACGACGGTGCGCCTACTTTTCCGTTCCAATTCTCGTACGGCTTCTCCACCGCCACCCAGCACTAGATAGATACCTCCGCCACGCTTGCCTCCGCAGTTGAGAAATTTTCCTGGGTCGTTCTCTCCGGGAAGGGGAGGTCCAACAACAAAGGTTTCGTTCCAGTAAAATTTGGCATCCGAGAGAGGAAAGATATCATTTCATCCAGCTCGGTTCCATGTGATATGTTTTCCTTGAACTTTCGAATGAAAAGACAAGGAGAGGGATAAGTATTGAATAAATTCTTCCACATCTGTGGAATTCCCTTCCGTGGATACCATCGCGTTTGGAATGGTATAAACTTGTTTGAAGGGCTTATGTTTTATGGCGAACCTCACGAACCTCAATAAAAGCACATAGAAATATTAAATCACGTTCAATATCTTCAAATGTATCCTTCTTTGACGGGTTATACATCAGTGCAACACTTTTCAGCGGGAAAAATATTATTTTTCATGAATTTTCAAATATTTTAGCGGATTATAATAATAATTGTTATTTTATACACAGGTATGGTTGAGGTAGGCTTTGGAAGGATATATATACTGAGCACCATAAAGTCTTTATCCTCTATTTGATGCAAACTGAAAGCAAATAGCGAACTACTACGCACGGTTTGGAAAGGGAGAAGGGTACGAGTAATTCAAAGAAGGTAAGGAAAGTGGAAGTACGGGTTTTAGATTGGATATGAAATGTAGAAGACTAGTAGAAAGGGAATTTTAGGTAAGCAACGTGAAGGAAGGAAAGCAATTTTTACCTGAAAATAACTTTCGATAGGCGCATGCACGTATGCTTATCACGAAAGGATAATGATACTTTTGATATGTAATGAAAAAAGACTACAAGAAAGCGTGTGTAACGAAAATACATAGGTAGGAGTCATCACTTGGCAAGTTCATCGTTTCATAATCTGATTTCTTCATTTCTTTTCTTTTCATGTCAAATTCTCTAAATTCTACATCCTATGATATTTCTTTTCGTTAAAGGCATTTCTTCTTAATTATAAGATCGGATTATGGCTCCTATGGATGTAAACTCTTATCAGATTCAGATTTTATATCCTGGTGATTATGGATTTTTCTCTAATCTCATTTTGCGCTATTCGTTAACTCTGACTCCCTTAATAAACTCGATTACTTCTCCATCCTGTCGCCTCTCCACATAATTATTTGACATTTTTTCTAGAAAATATAGGAATATTTCATCAAAGCTTTATTATGCATAAAAACTAAAAATTGACTAAAACTGAAATTAAAGTTTACTCTTACATTTGACGCAATACAATACAATAAACTCTAGAAAATTAAAAAGCATTTCATGAATTCCATTTTGCAACAGCTTCATTAAATTTTCTTAGACCCGGTATAGTTTAAAATTATGTACATCTATCTTAACTAATTTTGTAGTTCTACAAGAGAAAACTCTTAGAAGATTTTTTTGTACATATAAATAATGAAACATGATATCTATCAGGTACTTCTCCGAAGAATTTTTGACTGCAATAATTTCCGTTTATGCATCCACTGCCTTAGTAGTTTTCCCACATCCCAGTACAAGTATTTTTTGTACACCCACACTGGATCAATGCGATCATCCACGAATGATTAGACCACTGCATTGTATCAGAGAAAGAACGGAGATTGTTGTTGGTCAGTGGCGCGGGGCATGGCATCACGGCGGGGGGCGGGAGTAGACTTATAGTTGTAGTCAACTTCGTGACTGGAAGGCGAGAGACACACCGAGTCGGGGAGTGAGATTGCGGATTTTCGCGCGCGTGAGGTCGAGGGGAGGGAAATGTGTGCTCTGGTGTGCGGGCGGAGGGATGAAGCCGCGTGGGAAACTCGGCAGTCGACTATCGCAATATCTCGCAGCCGATAGCATCCCGCGGCTCTCACCCCTCGCCGGCCGTGCGCCTCTCCACTCCATCGCTCCATTACTTCCACTCCCCTCCCCTGCTCTCCTTGTGATTAATTTTTTACTATCCAATAAGAACGAGGCCAACAGAGTGCAGTGAGTCCGAAGGAGTGGATTTACTGGGGCACAATAAGAAACTGAGGGCAGAAAAGAGGTAAAGTCGATTCATTAATTTTGAACGAGATTAAGTTAACTGCTCTGAAAACTAAACAAGAGATAACACTTATCAATTACCTATCTTATATATATTTTTAGAGTTAGCACTCAGTCGACATAGTCTTGAAAAATGAAATGTAAATTGAAAGTCGATAACATTTACACACTTTTACTATCATAATATACGAGTATATTATAGTTAGATAGCCATTCAGAATAAATAATGACTTCATTACCACTCGTACTAATAATCATCTCGTCATCAACTTGAGTTAAATTCCTGAGATATGAACAGAGGGACACGTGAATTTGCTGTTGCAGACATTTATGGCCACTCGAAGGTGCAAGCCGGGAGAAATATGTTTATTTGTCATGGGCGACATCGTCAATCGTAAGCGGTCGTGCAAATATTCGTTAGTAACTCTCTATTCAGTTCTCCATACAAGTAATTGTAATTACAATGTAGTTATAGTAACTATTATTTTATCCTGAAATTTATTTTTCTTTTTAGTTTTACCTACACACATAATATTTCTGTGTACATATTACCTACACATAATTCTCTCCTGTCAGCCTAGTGTCTAATAATAGTCGTATAATCGATCTCTCCGTAATTTCCATATCCTAATTCTATAATAATTTTTTTCTATGGCTAAGTGATTGTGTTACTAGTAAAATACATAAAAAAGGAGCAAAATGTGAAATTATTAGTAAACTATTATGGAAGTATATGAGAGTTTACTTCGATAAATTATTCAAAAGGGGACATTTTGTGTGTCTAGAATAATACAGAACTTTTTTCAGACCAGTTCTCCTGTGTAACTTGAAGCGTAACTTAGTACATAAGGTGAACTATGGAAGGCAGTTTTAGGACGGAGTTTCTGTAGTAATAGGGATAGGTATTTTTAATTCCTCTCGACCCATCATGGGCTGAGTTCCAATTTGAATCCTCAAAGCCCAGATTTCTCGTGGAGCGTACGGTGACGCCGTAACTTTCAGTGCGTTGGAATGGGGGAGCTATCGGCATGGATCTTCTTGCTGGAAGGAGAGCGTACGGGGGAAAGGGATGAGGGAGAAGGGAGGCGGGAGGGAGAAATGGCGCTGAAGGGTGAGCAGGCAAGTGGAACGAGGGGTGGGTGCAGGAGTGCATTGCGAGGGATGTTTTTGCTGAAAAGTGGTGTGGGCTAGAATTTTTTTCTTTTCGTCGTGGAGGGAGTGGGTACATTTTGAAATGTGGGGAATGCACGAGAGGGAGGTATTGCGGGAGGGGAACGGTGTCGGTCGGAAGGGCTGGTGCTGGTCTAAGGTTGGGAGAGGGCTGAGTGTGGAAGCTGAATATTTCGGTGGAAAGATGCGGAGGGGCAGAGTGTGGGGAATGGCAAGTCCTGCCCTTTGCTCCCTTTCACTCGCCATCACCATTCCAATGTAAAAAAACGAAGTATTTGCGTGAATAGGGCATTTGCTATGAATGATAAAAAAATTAAAATAATAAGTTTATCGAGGTTAACAACCTAAATTAGCCGACGTATTTAAAGGTAATAATTGAAATATATATTTCGTTCAATTTCAATTTGAATATGGGACGTTAAAATGATTAAAACCAAATTAGTGAAATTTCATTCCTATCAGTGAATGCATATTCATCTTCCTCTTCTAAGTTATAATATTTTAAAATCTACTTACTCCTTTATAACAGCTTTTTCAAAATATTTTGGTATATTCTGGCTCCTAATTTTAAAGTTTTTACGAAATATTCTGTCTCTGTTTTTATTAAAGTTCTCGAATATCCTTTTTGTTTAAAATCTATTTTACACGGTTTAT